>CM039133.1:11031702-11227893 GCA_022036555.1 Microstegium vimineum
AAAACAATACTAAATTTGGGCACGATTGAATAGAGAGTCCACCCACAATTTGTTTACATGAGCATATGGTTACTAAACTTTAAAACCCTAATAGAGGAGATATATATACAATTTCAGCTTCCACCAACATCTGAGTCATGTAGCTAAGGGAATCATGTTAATGTAATTATTCCGTTGTACACATCTTGAGCATATGGGTAAAGCTGTTTTTTCTTTCTCTCACAAAAACATAATAAGTTAAATAAAACTCAAAAAGTAGTTTATTTCAGCTCTCAACCACATTTATCTCTCTTATCCATCCATGTTGGTGAAGCTGTTTTGCCAAATAGTTTTTTCCAAAATAGCTCAACTTGACCTACAAAGTTGCTCAAAGACCTATTTTCTTAAAAACAATTTCTCTAGTGAGGCTAGACAACCCTTAGTACTTTTTCTCAACAGTAAGTCTTACTTTGTTGTTAGTGGTCACAGTTCAAATCCTCCTGTCACATCCGGCCCGTTTGGCCCGTAGTGGTCCATGTGTGTTAATGAGATATTGTGGAGGGTTTAGTCCCACCTTACTTGTTTAAGGTGGGATAGACCAACATATAAGGCTTCTAGAGTCCATCCCACCATCTCCGGGTTAATCCTTTTAAGCGAAGCGAGGACGAAAGCTTAAGTGGGATGGTGGTGGGTGTGGTTCGCTCAACGTGCAGAGTGGATCTTAGCCATTTGGACTCTGGGGCGTTACAAATGGTATCAAAGCCGACCTTCGCGGCAGCGGGCGCGTGCGGGCCAGGTGTGCGGACATGGTAGGTTCATTGCACGTGTAGGCTCTGCGGGGCGCACGGCATGGCACATGTGCCGACACTGGGCGCACGGTCGCGTGTGCTAAGAGGGAACGTTCCTGGTCATCGTTTGCCTGGTTGTGGGTATGTTGGGCTCGACGAGGACGTCGAGTTCTTTGAGGGGGGTGTATGTCACATCCGGCCCGTTTGGCCCGTAGTGGTCCATGTGTGTTAATGAGATATTGTGGAGGGTTTAGTCCCACCTTGCTTGTTTAAGGTGGGATAGACCAACATATAAGGCTTCTAGAGTCCATCCCATCATCTCCGCGTTAATCCTTTTAAGCGAAGCGAGGACGAAAGCTTAAGTGGGATGGTGGTGGGTGTGGTTCGCTCAACGTGCAGAGTGGATCTTAGCCATTTGGACTCTGGGGCGTTACAGGAAACTCCTCATAGCCTCCAGCTTCTGTTACCCATCCGGGATTTTTTATCCAAAATAGAAAAGAAAACAAGCGTGAGTACACTCGTACTCAGCAGTATAACATGGGGTTATGAAGCTCAAAAGGCTGACACTGGTTTACTGCATTTAGCACTTTTAGTTGGTCAAAGTTTTATTAACAAGTAGCATCAGGTTATGCTTAAGCCCCAAATGATCCCACTTATTCCACTGCCAAAGTTTTAAAGAATCATAACCATCATCATTAAAGGGGGTGGCAACAGGAACATAAATGTTGGTCAAGTTAATTAATTAATCCGTCGGTTTTCCGGGCCGCTCATGACCGTGAGCACGGCTGATATATCAGTTTTAACACTTTGCAGAGGTTGTGCAACTTTACCCGTGAGTCGTGATGCCCCGATTGCCCGGGTTAATTACTCCCATACCACTGCCAAGGTGAGTGGGCGGGGTTCACTATGAAACCTTTCATAGTATCTCGTCTAACAAGATTAGGGCCGCTAGGATTGGCAAGGGGCGATAGAGCTCCCCTTCCGAGTAGCATAACGACCCGCAGCCTACGCTCAAACTCGGACAGAGGCCGCACTATAACCAGCTCGACAAGAGCCTAATGCGCCCTTTTGGGTAACCGCTAACGAGCTAGAAAAGAGCCTACTACTAAGTTAAAGCCAAAGCCATGTAGCTCCCACGGAAGCACTGTCAGTCCCAGCTTTTGCCAACAGTGAGTTATTAAGAGGGTTATGTTCCAATTTTGCCATATCAGGATCACCAATTCATTCAAAGCTTTAACATTTGGCAGGGATCAAGTATTCATTTATGTAAAGCACTAGCCATCTATCCATATGCATAACCCATAGGAATCAAGGTAAAGGGTTTCAACTCTAGGGAATTAAACTACGGGTATCAAATTAACACATGCACATGAAATGATAATTATAGTGAATAGGATAATAAGGAAAGTCCCATGCTATACTTGCCTTGGTTCTCAAAGTCCTGCTGGTCAAAACACTCCTGATCAAAGAATTCCTGATCACCAACAAACTCCTCACTGCCTGAACTTGATCACGACATTTCAACAACACGCATTCTAATTGCATACATACAAAGCAAACAAGACTAATATTAGAACAGTACACCAATAACAATAAACAGAGTTAAAAGGTTTATAAAAAGATACTACGCATTGCTACGATCATTTCAACACGAATTTCACGAAAATCGGATTTAAAACGCAAAAGATATGAATTTAACTGGTTCTCTAGGAGCATTTTTAGTATTTGAATTATCATTGAAATTAAATAATTCAAACATGAGCAACAGATGTTTTAACATGTAGAGAATTTCATTATGAACCTAACGCAACTCGAATCGTCCAAATCGGAGTTAAAATGAAGACTTTATAAACAAATTATTGCAGTGGCAAAACTGTAAATAGGAAATTTCCATTTTTGGAATTAAACCGAGATGGTTTACGTTTTCCGAGTAGAGAAAGCGTATTTTCAGAAGTGCGCTAGAGCAGAGGCGCTCGGCTGACGGGTCTGACATGTGGCGGCTTGGGATAGGACGGTCCACGGGCACAGTGCACGCACCGGCTCAGTCAGCGCGGGCCCGAGGGTCTACGGGTCCACGGTGGACCGAGGTGCATACCCCTTCGGGGATTTAATCCCGTCCGCTCAGACACGATCCAACGGCGCGAATCAAAGGGGATTTTTCCCCCGCCGTTGCACGGCACTTGACGACGGCGCCATGGCTCCCGAGCGCCGGGCTCGCCGGAGTTCCACCGGAAAGACTCGTCCGGCGTCTATTTCGAACGCCGATGGCATGGGAAGAGAGAGGGGGACGAGGCGAAGTCCGTGGTGTGCTCGGTTGGACGCGGGGAAACAGACAGCGACGGCGCCCTGGATCCCAGCGGCTCTGGCTCGCCGGCGAGCGCGGGGAAGGCTCGCCCGACTGCCGCGGGTTCAACCAACTACGCAGAAACGATCTACAAGCTCGTGCGAGTGTAACAGAGGGTTCGGTGGATGCAGTGGCTTGCCGGAACGGGGAGGTCCGCGGCGGCGCCATGATCGAACTCGATCTGAGTTTGCGGCCGAGACAGTATGGCGCGCTAGAACCCAAATTGAGGGCCAAGGGACGTGCGGCGTGTCAGTGCGGTGCTTGAGAAGTGCTCGGGCGCGACTGAACGCTACCGAAGCCGGCTGACCACGGCGGCGCCATTGTTGCCGACCTTGGCGTGTGACGGAGCGGCGCATACATGGTCTAATTGACCGAATTAAGTGGACGGGGAGGAAGAGAAGGCGATGGCGAAGCTCACCGAGGCGGTTTGGAGGATGGAGGTGGCTCGGTGCGGCTTGTCGACGTGGAACAGCTGTCAGCGTCGCGGTGGCGTCCGAGAGCTCGGCGTTCGCGGCATCGGCGTTCTATGCCCACCAGAGCGACGACAGAGAGAGAAATTAGACTCAGGAGATTCACGGGGAGTTCGCGGTTACACAACAGAGCTCACCGAGACGGATTCAGCTCCGGTGAAGCTTCTCCGCGACAACGACGACGGCGGCGGCGTTCGGCGGAAAGTGAGAGCTTAGAGGGGAAAAAGGGAGAAGACGCGTGGCGTACTGCTTTATAGCGAGAGAGGGAGCATGCGGGGCGTGCGGTGCTGTTGCGGCTTCGTGGGCGAGTTGCGGGGGTGGGAGCGGGGCGTGCAAGTGGTTGCCGTTCGCGATGCATCCGCGGCATCCGAACTCGGCGGAGGGAGGGCGACGGTACTAACCCGTGGGGCCAAGCAGCAGCGAGAGAGAGGGCGAGGAACGTGCGGCAGTTCCCAAACTCCACGCGTCCACACGCGCACTCGGGCGACCAGAACGGGCGTGCGTCGCGCGGCGGTTACGGCGCTCTGCGTCGCGCGACGTCGGCAGAGGAAAGGGGAAGAAGAAAGCGCCGACAGGTGGAGTCGTCCAGTCAGCGAGTGAGAGGGAGAGAAGAGAGAAGGAAAACGGCGCCGACATGTGGCCCCCAGACGGCAGTGAGAGGAGGAGGGAGAGGGCCTGCTGGGCCGGTTCCCTGCTGGGCCGCGCCGAAGAAAGAGAGAGGGGGAAAGGAATTGGGCCGTGGCCGCTAGCTGGGCTGGGTTTGAGGCCGAACAGAAAGAGAGAGAGTTCAACCCATTTCCTTTTTCTTTTTATTTTCTCTTTTCCAAATTCATTTCAAAAACAGATTTGTAACCATTTGAAAATTGAGTTTTGTAAATTCAAACAATCAAAGAAAATATGCAACTGCATGAATGCATCAACATGTTTCTAAACTAGAATAGGTTTTATTTGCAAGAATTTTAATATTCCACTAAATGAAATGCTCACATAATTCCATAATTAAATCATTTTCTATTATTTGAAATTCAAATCAAATTTTGGGTGTTACAATTCTACCCCCCTTAAAAGGAATCTCGTCCTCGAGATTCAGACGGACTTACTCAAACAACTGAGGATAAGACTTTCTCAGGTCTTCTTCTCTTTCCCAAGTTGCTTCGTCTTCTGTGTACCGGTTCCATTGAACTTTGCACATCTTTATAACACGGCTCCTCGTAAACCTTTCCACTGTTTCCAAGATTCTTATCGGGTACTCTTCATATGTGAGATCTTCCTTTATAGTAAGCTCTTCTAGAGGGATCTGTTCCTCAGGTACCCTTAAACACTTCTTCAACTGAGACACATGGAAAACATCATGTACCCCTGACAAATTCTCAGGTAACTCTAACTGATAAGCTACCTCTCCACGTCTCACGAGAATTTTGAAAGGTCCCACATATCTGGGAGCTAACTTTCCTTTCATATTGAACCTCTTTACACTTCTCATTGGAGACACTTTCAGATACACATAATCCCCAATCTCGAATGACAGACCTCTTCTGCGGGTGTCTGCGTAACTCTTTTGGCGGGATTGTGCAACTTTTAAGTTATCTCTTATCTTCCTTACTTGTTCTTCTGCATCTCGGAGAACATCTGGTCCAAACACCTGGGTCTCTCCGGTTTGGTTCCAGAATAAAGGAGTTCTGCATTTACGTCCATACAGAGCCTCATTTGGTGCCATCTTCAGACTATTCTGATAGCTGTTGTTATATGAAAACTCAGCATAGGGTAAACTCTTATCCCAACTGGCACCATGTTGTAGAGCACATGCCCTCAACATGTCTTCCAGGATTTGATTTGTTCTTTCTGTTTGTCCATCAGTCTGTGGATGATAAGCTGTACTGAAAGTCAATTTTGTTCCCAAAGATTCATGTAACTTCTGCCAGAACTGTGATGTGAATTGAGTACCTCTGTCCGATACAATCTTCTTAGGAACTCCATGTAAGCATACTATCCTTTCCATATATAGTTCTGCTAGTCTTGCGCCTGAGTAATTAGTCTTCACTGGTAAGAAGTGAGCAACTTTAGTCAAACGGTCCACGATTACCCAGATCGAGTCATATCCTCTCTGTGTACGTGGTAATCCGACGATAAAGTCCATTCCTACTTCTTCCCATTTCCACTCAGGTATTTTCATTGGCTGGAGTAAACCGGCAGGTCTTTGGTGTTCTGCCTTTACTCTTTGACATGTGTCACACAAGGCCACATATTCTGCTACATCCCTTTTTAATCCATACCACCAATACTTTTCTTTTAGATCCAGGTACATCTTAGTACTTCCAGGATGTATAGAGTAAGATGAATCATGTGCTTCTGGAAGTATGGCATCACGGATAGACCTTACTTCGGGAACACATATTCTCTTTCCAAACCACAAAGTTCCATCATTATCCATCCTGAAACCTGGTGCTTTCCCTAGCACTATATTCTCTGCAATTTCTTTCAGTCTCGGATCTTCCGACTGACCCTTGCGTATCTCTTGTTCCAGGGTGGGCTCTACGGTTATCTCCATGGTATTAATGGTAAATCCCAAATTAAGAGATTCCATATCAGCACACAATTCAACAGGCATAAGCTTCATTCTCAAAGCATTAGCATAACTCTTCCTGCTTACTGCATCGGCCACTACATTGGCCTTAACTGGATGATAATGTACTTCCAACTCATAATCTTTGATCAGCTCGAGCCAACGACGCTGTCTCAGATTCAGATCTGACTGAGTGAAAATATATTTCAAACTCTTATGATCTGTATAGATATCACACTTATGCCCTATTAGATAATGTCTCCATATCTTTAGAGCATGAACCACTGCTGCCAATTCCAAGTCATGAGTGGGGTAATTCAGCTCGTGCTTCCTCAATTGCCTGGATGCATATGCCACAACTTTTCCTTCTTGCATAAGCACACATCCAAGACCAAGACGAGAGGCATCACAGTAGATTGAGAAACTCTTGTTCAGATCTGGTAAAGTCAGTACTGGGGCTGTGGTCAACCTTTTCTTCAACTCTTCAAAGTTGGTTTGACATTTATCAGACCACACAAACTTGACACTTTTCTCTAGCAGAGCTGTCATTGGTTTTGCTAGCTTTTAAAATCCTTCTATGAACCTCCTATAGTATCCTGCTAACCCCAGGAAACTACGGATTTCGGTAACATTGGTGGGAGGGTTCCAGTTTAGAACATCTCGTACCTTACTTGGGTCTACTGCTATACCTCCATTAGAGACCACGTGACCCAAGAAAGACACTTCTCTTAACCAAAACTCACATTTACTTCTCTTGGCATACAACTGATTTTCTCTGAGCTTTTGCAAAACCATCCTCAGATGTTCAGCATGTTCTTCTTTAGTTTTAGAGAAGACTAGAATGTCATCTATGAACACTACCACAAACTTGTCCAAGAACTCCATGAACACCTTGTTCATCATGTACATAAAGTACGCAGGTGCATTAGTCAACCCAAAAGACATAACTGTATACTCATATAGCCCATATCTTGTGGTAAAGGCTGTCTTAGGTATGTCTGCCGCTCGGATTTTTAATTGGTGATATCCAGAGCGGAGATCTATTTTAGAGAACACACATGCACCTTTCAACTGATCAAACAAGTCATCTATTCTAGGTAAGGGATATTTATTCTTGATGGTAACTTCATTAAGAGAACGGTAGTCCACACAGATTCTCCTAGTACCATCTTTCTTATCCACAAATATAACTGGTGCTCCCCAAGGTGAAGAACTAGGGCGAATAAAACCCTTTTCTTGCAGTTCACTAATTTGTTTCTTAAGTTCTTCTAATTCTTTTACCCCCATTCTATATGGTCTTTTAGCTATGGGAGCAGTACCAGGTAGAAGTTCAATAAGAAACTCAACATCACGATCAGGTGGCATACTTGGTAACTCTTCGGGAAACACATCCGGAAATTCTTCCACCACTTGTTCCTCATTAAAGGCATCTCCAGATAACTGGTTCAGGGTGACTTTTGGTGTTGCTTGCATCTCTACTTCAACACACATCTTATCCCCATTAGGTGATGTCACAACAACACATCTCTCTTGACACTGAATCACAGCTCGATGTTGTTTCATCCAATCCATTCCCACAATCAGATTTATTCCAGCTATGGGTATCACAACTGGACTCACTTCAAAGTATACCCCCTTAGGGTAAGTCTAGTGGAAGGACTCCAAACAGAAGCTGGTATGCTACCCCCCGGTGAATTTACTTGCATACGATTTTTCATTGCACGAAAAGATATACTATGCATTCTAACAAAAGCTTCAGATATGAAAGAATGCGAAGCACCAGAATCAAAGAGTACGGTAGCGGGGAAAGAGTTGACATTAAACGTACCCATCATAACCTCAGGTGCCTCCTGAGTGGTTTAAGCAGATACATGATTCACTCTTCCAGTGTTTGGAGGTGTTTGGTACCTTCCTTTCTGCTAGTTGTTCTGGTTCTGGGGTGCTTGCTGGTTCTGCTTCTCAGGGCAATTGTAGGACATATGCCCCTCCTTCCCACAACGGAAACACTTGTTGTTGTTACTGTTGTTGGGGTTGTTGTTCTTCACTGCCAGAGCATTTGGATTCCCCTGGCGCTGAACTTGATTAGAGACCTGCTGAGGTGGGCGCTGGCCTCCATACTGCTGCTGACCTTGAGAGCGTTGCTGGAACTAATTGCGCTGAGGAAACTGACCTCTGTTCCACTGGTTGGGCTGCCCTTGGCTTCTCTGCTGGAAACTCTGCTGCGGGTAGGGTCGAGGGCGAGTGTTGCTGCTCGAAGCCTGGCCCTGTAGCTTCCTCTTCTTCGTTTCCATTTCCCGGGCTTATTGTCAATCACAATAGCGTGGTTCACCAAGGTCTGGTAGTTGGGGTATTCATTGGACATGAGCTGAAGCTGCAGACCATCATACAATCCCTTCAGGAATCTGCGTTGCTTGTCGCAGTCCCTTGCCACCTCATGTGGAGCATAACGTGACAATTGAGCGAACTTGTCACGGTACTCAGCCACTGTCATAGAGCCTTGATTGAGGGATCTGAACTCCTCTTGCTTCAACTCCATCATACCTTCTGGAATGTGGTATGATCTGAATTCCTCTCTGAATTCCTACCAACTGATTCCAGGAGCATCATCAAGGCGTCCGTATTGGAAGGACTCCCACCAATCTTGGGCTGCTCCTTGTAACTGTCCAGAGGCATACAACACCTTTTCGGTGTCGTTGCACTGTGCTATGTTCAGCTGCTTTTCCACAGCTCGGAGCCAGTCATCTACATCCAATGGGTCGGATGCGTGGGTGAAGACGGGAGGTCTTCCCTTCATGAACTCTCCTCGCTTGTCCCTCACTTGGACTGGAGGTAGAACTCCAATAGGTTCATTGTCCAGGGGATGCATCATAGCTTGCATCAACTGTGCCTGCATCCCCATCAGTTGTTCCACTGATACAGCAAGGACAATAGGCGGTGGTGTTGGCGGTGGTGGTGGCGGATTGACAGGAACTCCACATCCACGGCCACGTCCATGACCACGAACTCTAGCACCCCTACCGTCCATCTGTTTTTCAGTAAAGATGTAGGGTTTAGTGACTTTGTAACGCATATAACGTGTCTATGTCAAACTGAAATTTTCAGGGCATGATTTTACAACAGCAGTGCAGTAAAAAGTTCATATCTCAAGTTCTGGGACTCAACGGAAATTCTGCTTATATGACTGGAAAGATCAGAAAGTTCTCTACAACTTTCGTGTTCACAAGATTTTCAGATTCTGTAACTTTATTTGTCAAAAACTCAAAACAACCAGATCTGTTCAGGTTCAACAGCAAAAACTCTTAGCTTAGAACAGGTATGGGGTGTGTTCTGGTGATGTTGGAAAGGTACAGGAGTCTACTTTCTGGTGTGTGAGAGTTTCATCAGCATTGACTTTACTAATTTAGAGATATAAAGCAAAGAACAGAGACTGCTTCCAGAAAAACAACACAGGAGAAGAGATAAGATCAACCCACTGATATATTAACAAACATTAACTTAATGTTTAAACTTGTGAGACTTGTGGACAGGCCCACAATTTCTCACACTAACAATCATCCAAAGAACCAAATCAAACAAGTTCATAAATATAAGCATTAAGACATCAAGTTCATAAATCACCAAACTAAAACAGACTCGCACTACTACGCTTATTACAAAAAGGGAAGGCTTCAACATCTATGGAGCTTCATCAGTCATGATATGGTTGGGTGGCTTCTTCTCATACATTGGGGCCATGTTCAGCTGGGCCCTCAGATCATCTATCATCTTCTGGAAATGAGCCACTGACTGCTGCTCGCCATGCAGTTCCTCCTGCAACCTCTCATTGACCCCTTGGAGCTCATTGAGGTGCTGGACTGTGGTGTCCAGGGTAGAGCCAGGGTCAAGGGGGTTCTGGATCGACCAAGTGTTGAACCTGGTGTCATATCGAGGCAGGAACCTGTATGCATCATTCTGCATGGCAGTGTAACGCCTTCCATGGTAGTAATGTAGGCGTTCTCCGCAGCATTCTCCATGCTGTCCTTGTCAATAGCCCTCCTGGCTATGTGACCATGGACAGTCTCCACCTTCAGACTGTCATGAGCCTCATTCCAGACAGAGACTACCACCTGAGCCTTCCAGTAGCTAGCTTCCTGAGGATGTGAGAACTCAGAAACTAGATACCTTACTGAGGTATCCATCTCAGGATAGTACTCCTCCAACACCTTCAACAGCAGGTTGTGGAAGTAAGCCGCTGGAGCAGGGTACTTGTAGTACTGCTCCTCAGTCCATCCAGGCTGCTCATCCTCCGGTGGTGTCGCCAGAGCAGGTGCTGGTGCCGGTGAGAGAAGTGGTGCAGGAGTCGGTGAAGGCAGAGGCGACGGTGTAGCAGCTGGTGTAGGAGCTGGTGAAGCAACCGGTGTAGGAGCTGGGGGTGGAGCTGGTGCTGCAAGGTTGACGTCCATCCACTCCTGCTCGTCCTCCGTGTTGACGTCCTCCACCAACACGTGCTCCTCCTCCGGGTCCTCCTCGGTCTCAGTCACCATCTCATCATCTGAGATGTCCACCACTGGCTGAGAAGTCTGGGCAGTGAACTGAGCCAAGTAGCTGCTGGTGCTCAGACGGCGGGACCTCGTGACAGGCGGCATCTACAAAATTTTATTTAAACTCAATTAGAACAACATTTTAAATAATAGAATAAAGACATAGAAGCATATAGATTTTGTAAATAACAAGAGCAAGATGGAAAGCAGTAAAATATAGAAGCAAAGGATCCTAAAATGACCATTGCTACCTAGGCTTGCGTCCTACAGTCAACTCAAGCTTTGATACCAATTTGTAACGCCCCAGAGTCCAAACGGCTCAGATCCACTTCGCACGCTGAGCGAACCACACTCACCACCATCCCACTTAAGCTTTCGTCCTCACTTCGCTTAAAAGGATTAACCCGGAGATGGTGGGATGGACTCTAGAAGCCTTATATGTTGGTCTATCCCACCTTAAACAAGCCACTATGGGCCAAACGGGCCGGATGTGACATTTCCCGAAGACTTCTAGGCTTGGTCAATCAGTTGACCTTTCCCTGTGGAATGGAGCCACAAGAGCTAGTTTATCTTCCTTTGTTTTATTTATTCTTGTAATGGATATATGTTCGATATGTATTAAACTCTGTGATGGTACTTTGTAATTTGTGAACTTATGTGTGGATTATTCCTGGGCACACATAATGTTATGCATCCTATTTCGTCCTTGAAATTGGGTGTGACAAACCCCCCCTCAAAGAACTCGACGTCCTCGTCGAGCCCAACATACCCACAACCGGGCAAACGATGACCAGGAACGTTCCCTCTTAGCACACGCGACCGTGCGCCCAGTGTCGGCACATGTGTCATGCCGTGCGCCCCGCAGAGCCTACACGCGCAATGAACCTACCATGTCCGCACACCTGGCCCGCACGCGCCCGCTGCCGCGAAGGTCGGCTTTGATACCATTTGTAACGCCCCAGAGTCCAAACGGCTCAGATCCACTCTTCACGTTGAGCGAACCACACCCACCACCATCCCACTTAAGCTTTCGTCCTCGCTTCGCTTAAAAGGATTAACCCGGAGATGGTGGATGGACTCTAGAAGCCTTATATGTTGGTCTATCCCACCTTAAACAAGCCACTACGGGCCAAACGGGCCGGATGTGACACCTCCTCTCTCTCCATATTTGCTACTATTTACATATTTTTTTTCACGTGTCCATACCTTTTCACAGGGTCTCTTTGAGCACATAAAAACACTAAAAACCTTTCCTCTCCACATATTTAGTATTTTTAGCACAAAAAATCTTGTTCTCCACATATTTAGTATTGTTCCACATGGTTATCATTCAACTTTCACTTGTCCATACATTTTCATATTTTTTTTCACGTGGCCTCTTTGAGCACATAAAAACAATAAAAATCTTTCCTCTCCACATATTTAGTATTTTCCACATTTTATCATCCAACTAGGTGGAAGTAGGACCGTGTTGACAATTGGACCCACATATCACCTTGATAATAATATTCAAAAGATTCAATTAAATAATTTGTGATACACTATCCTTGTCATAGATTCATGAAGTTAGCAAATTGGTCGTTCTGACATAACAAATGTTGTCATAATACACCCATTTTTATGACATATATTTACTAATGTCACTAAGCTAAGCTAGTTCTAAAACAAATGTCTTAAAGTGATCAATTTAGTGACCTTCTGATCAAATGTCATGCCATAATCATCATAAGATGGCATAGGTCTTGTAGTGACTCAAGGTCTTGTGACCCTAGACTAAGGAGCCCTCATGCATTTTTGTGACCTACTTGTGCATATGTGCTCTAGAATGAAACTCAAAATATATATTGCTCAAAACAATATGAAGATTGCACACAATTGACCATCTGCTTCGCCTATTGTTTGTTTATAGGAGCAGATATTGTTTCTTTATAGAAACATATGCTGTTTCTTTATAGGAGCAGATGATTACTGAACTTTGGAACTGTAACCCAGGAGGTGTATACATAATTTCAGCTTCCACCAACATCTGAGTCTATTTTGTCAAGTAGCTAAGGCAATCCAGTATATGCATACACTTCTTGTACATGAAAAAAAAAAACAATATTGATCTATATGTAGATCCCCACATCTTCTCAAATGAATCCGTTGACCTTGCTGGGAGTTATTTATAAACTGAAATATGACTCTTATTTGCAACTTTGTTGATCCGAAATCATGAGTTTTGCGTTCTACCCAAAGTAAAAACATTTGTTTTGCATTGCGTTCATGTAGCTTAGCTGCAAAAATCATGAGTGCCATCCAAAAATCATGTAGCAGCGTGCATGCTTCCAAATATAGCTTGGAATAATTTTTGATTGCCTATAGTTAGTTAAAGTAGATTTTCTATCTTTCTCACACGTAATATAGACATGAAGAATATTTATCTTTAGAACAATTTGATGTGGGATATCGAGCAAACAGGTGTGGACCGAGGGCATGTCGACCGTGGACGCCTGCCCAGGCTCCCCCTGCGGTTGCAACTACACAAAAAGCTAGAGAGATCATACACATGACACACCACAAAGCTACATGCTACCAGCTTTTGTCTCGTGCCTTTCGCAGAGTGAGTAATATACGTACGTGTTGCCCAACTTGGATGATGATAAGAGTAGTTCCAACTTCCAAAACGGTGCGCGAAGGGAGAAAAGCCTGGTGAATGAAGGTCATTAATAGAGCACAATATATTATGTGCGTACTCTTTCGCTATACAAGGAGAATGGTAACATGATGGTGTATTGTTAGGGCAGTAGTTTCAACTCAAAAATTATGAGAGAGTTTTCATACTCGTTAAGTTACGTAGACATCGCAGGAAGAAATTAGACTCCAATGTATGGTTTGTTTACAAAATACTTTTTTATCTGTATCTCTCAAAGTCATTCTGAAAATCATGCAGAATCGATGCAATGATATTAGTGCTGTCAGTTCAAAGTTCGATTGTTTCTCATCGCTGAAGAGTGGATTTATGAGATGCCATGTCGCCTCATAAGTCAGCCAATGAAGATGGCCATATGGCTCACTGTGGATGACAAAACTATCCACCATGTAAATTATCTTCTACTTACTCTGTTCTAAATTATAATTCCAATGAAGATGGCCATATATATGGCTCACTGCAGATGACAAAACTATCTGCCCATATAAATTAGTTTCTACTTACTCTATTCTAAATTATAAGTCAGTGTAAGAATCTTGGAGAATCATAGTATCTTATGTTTGATTAATATTATATAGAAAAATATAAATATTTATGACATCAAATAAGTATATTATAAAAGGGAACATATGCTATGGAAACGACACACTGTGTAGGAGAGATTAGCACGTGGATCGATACACTGTGGGAGGGGTTAATTGCTAATCTCTCCTAATATCTCCTACCATCGGATTTAGATCCAACGATCCACATGCGAGTTTTCATAGTTTCCATGAAAATCTGGTTTCCATAGCATACGTTCCCATTATAAAAATATAATCTTAGGGCAATGCTAAGGTACACATTTTACCTCCTAGGAGGTAATATCTCAAATGGATCTAAGTCGTTGATTTTTTAGGTTTTATGAATTACTTAATAGATTAAAAAATAGAAAAACAAATAAAACTTCCTCCCGCATGCCCCTGATATGGGAGGGGAATCCTGTGCATGCCCTCATGCCCGTTTTGACGAGAGGGAAACATCCATCATGATTTCCCTAATCATGTTTCCTAAAATCATGTTCCCTAATCATTTGTCACTAGGGCCGATTTCCTGATGGACTGGAGATTGCAGTTAAGAGATTTGCTTCTCATTCAGGGCAGGGCCTAACATAGTTAAAAAATGAAATCCAACTCATAGCGAAGCTGGAGCGCACAGATCTGGTTAGGCTCTTATGGTGCTGTTATCTCGGCAACTGGAGAAAATACTAATATACGAATATCTGCCAAATAAAAGCTTGGATTTCTTCATTTTTGGTTTTACTTCTCACTTAATCATGGTTGAAAGAAAAACTTACGCTTGGTCATTAAATTTGAGTCACAATGGTTTTATCTTTAATATATCTATTTTCTATTGATTTTTAGATGAAACAAGAAGAGGCTTATTAGATTGGAATAAACACCTAGTAATAATAGATGGGATAGCACAAAGACTTGTTTATTTGCATAAGCACTGGCAACATTCACTTGGACCATGAAATGAATCCTAAAATTTCAGATTTTGGGCATGCAAAAATATTTAGTAAAAATGATACTGAAGGGAATACAAGAATGATCGCTTTAACATAGTAAGAACAACTCTAATAGTTTGGCAATTTTGGTTTGGCAAAACATGGAATTTGCCAACTCTGAAATAGATATGCCAAAGCAAAAAATATGTAATCTCCAACAGTTCTCCATAATGACTTGGCAAAAACGAGAAAAAAGGAAGGAAAAAAAAGTCGCCGCCTTCCACCGTGAAAAAAAAGGAAGGAAAAAAAAGGGTGCCACCTAGTGTTAAGTCGTGAAAAAAAGAAGGAAAAAAAATTGCCTCCCCTTTTTAAGGTCTCTAAATTGCCAAGTGCGGACTCTTATTTCTAACTTTGGCAAAAATGCCAAGCCCAAATGTCAAACTGTTGGTCATCAGTTTTTTAATTTTTTTTTGGTAAAATTAGATATGCCAAGTCTAAATGTCAAACTGTTGGAGTTGCCCTAACTTTGACTCTTATAATATTGTCTAATATAATCCATTTTTATTAGTGGGTTATATATGTACATGACATGATTAGTTATATGTATTAAATGGTTTAATTTATCGAATCCAAAAGTTATAAAGAATAAAACGTTACCGCAATAACACTTACTGACTTTACACACGCTAACCACTCATAATAGATGGGCACACTAACCAGTAACCACACACCAACCACGTACATGCAACACGCACACAGTAATAACAAGTAAAAGTCGCAAAAAAAAAAAGGTCAGACTAATGTCGTACTCCCTCCGTTCCAAATTATAAGTCGCTTTAACTTTTTTATTACATTGATTTTGCAATGTATCTAGATGTAGTAATATGTCTAAATACATAGGAAAATGGATAAACCAAAAAAGTCAAAGCGACTTATAATTTGAAACGGAGGGAGTACATATGCAAATTCTACGCAAGCAAAAATTATTGCACAAAGTTACATACAAAATTATATGGTAATCAAAATATAGCATGTACAAATTTACAAAATAAAAAATATTTACTATATCAATCAAATCACGCATGCAACAATCGTATTTGTAAAAAATATTTTTTACATCTAAACTTTCCTTATTTAACCTATTTTCTATACCTAATAATAATAAAGAAGCAAAATTTCAGCCTATTTTTTGGTGGGGTTATTTTTTGGTCTGCCATTCCATATTTATCTATGTTTCTATCACGGTTTATTTAGGACTCTAAAATTGAATCGAATAAATAAAAAAAGAGCCAAAAGCTAAATGGGCCTGCGAGGCAGCAAGGACCCGTGTGCTTGCGTGGCCCAGACCCAGCACGTTTTATTTTTGTATCCGTCCGATTCAGTCTCTATGTGTCCGTCCGATTTTTTTTTTTTGGTCTCTGACCACCCCTTGCAAATCTCCATCCCTGTCCGTCTGACTTTTTTTTTCCCGATTCTAGCCACCGCTCGTGGAGCCCCGCATCCGATTCTTTTTTCGTGAGTTTTTTTTCCTGTGTCTCACATCAGTTTTTTTTCTTCCGTGGCGTTTACTTTTTCATTCCTTTTTCATGTTTTCCCCTAATAAATATTTCAATTACAAAGTTGTTGATGTAATTTTAGTTATAATTATAAGTTGGAAACAAAATAAAGAGACCAAAATTTTACCATTTTTCTTGTCCATCCATTTTTTTGTCCGTCCTCGTCTAACGGATAATAAAGTGTTTCTCTCATTCGTACTTATATATATAACTTACGCTCATACAAGTTTGAATAACTCATGTCTAGCATAATACGAAGTTCGATTCTAAAAACTACTGGGTCATTTATGTGACCCGGCCTCGGAAACAACCGGTTTCCATACAAATACTATTCTGACATGGTTTATAATGAAATATAAATATGTTATATTTTTCTTGGCTAATTTCGTTCCAAAATAAAATCAGTTTTCCAATAGGAATCATATTCTAACATGGCTTATGAAGATATAAAAACAAAACCAGGTTACCAACAAGATTAAAGTTTATAAAATAGAAAAAAGGAATATTCATAGAGAAAAAAAGTAATTGTTATGGATTCCATGACATACTCCTCTAATAATAGTAGGAATTTTCCACGAGCGGGGGCGCATCCGATTCTTTTTTCGTGAGTTTTTTTTCCTGTGTCTCACATCAGTTTTTTTTCTTCCTTTCAAACATTGGAACTCCCGCGCCCCGCATCCGATTCTAAAGGAATTTTTAGAGTTTCTTTTCGTTTCACTGAGACGCGCAAGAAGTAGTAGGAAAAAAACAATAGCGCTTATAGGTAAAAAGAATAGAGATAAAAAATAATAGCAGTGGACTTTGTACGAACTCCTCTGATTTGTAGGTGAAAAGCTATGACACAATTATAGAGTCACAGACTCCTCTAATTTGAAACTCTAAAAATACCACGTATTTAACTTGAAAAATAGCAATACAAAGAGCATATAATGAAAAATGGTTAAAATTTTGGCCATTAAATATTAGGTTTAGAGATGTAGAAAAAAAAGTAAAATTTGAAGAAAAAAAAATATGCAACACACTTTTATTCACATCTTTTATTAATGTTTGTTTTCTTCTCCCGTTGCAACGCACAGACATGTTTACTAGTATACAATAAAAAATGAAATAGGTATATATTTTTATCTATTACCTCCTAGGAGGTAATATGTGATTGTAACCGTCTGATCAAAATAAATAAATGGCTCACAGTCATTTGTATGTACCATAGCAAAATCCTAATTCTTCATAAATCTAATGATACTTAGTTGACATCATACATGTTATTATATTAATATATAATAAAGACTAGTTATAAATATAAAGAAAGTAGTTTCCAATACCATAATAAGCTGTTCATTAAACAATTGCCTTTTTGAGATGGACCAACAAATACATAATAATGCGTGTTCATGACTAATAACCCTTGTGCATGTCTTGCTCGTGCATATGTGCTTTAGAACGGAACTCAAAATATATATTGCTCAAAACAATACTAAATTTGGGCACGATTGAACAAAGAGTGCACCCACAGTTTGTTTATATGAGCATATTGTGACTAAACTTTAGAACCCTAATAGAGGAGATATATATATACAATTTCAGCTTCCAACAACATCTGAGTCATGTAGCTAAAGGAATCATGTTAATGTAATTATTCAGCTATACACATCTAGAGCTATATGTACCCATATCTCTCACAACTAAAAAGACTAAAGAGGAGACAATGGTTTGGTGCGTTTAAAAATTTCGCCTCACCTTCTGCCGCCCTGCGATCCCCTCGCGCTCTGTACTCCGCGCTGCTGCGGCTTTGCTGCCTACACCGCACAATCTGCCCTCCGCAGCCTATGACATGCGGGCCCGTGGGATAGCCGTGCGGCTGCCCGGAGCTGCTGCGGCTCTGCCCTGCCTAGGCATGCTGCCCGATACACGGCACAACCCAACCTCCGCAGCCTATGGCACGTGGGCCTGGGCATGTACGTGAGAGACACTGCTTGGCCGGGAGTGCAAAAAAAAAAGACAATTTAAGACAAAAATAGGAAACAGAAAATTCAGCGGGTTCAGTCATGTTTTTTTTTTGGTGCGTAGCTAATACAAACAATGGAAAGTCATAATCCCGCTTGGAGAATTTTTGGTAGGTACCGGCAATTAAATTGAGCAAATAATGTTAATCCTGTCACAGGTTACGATCCATTTTAGGTCTGCGTGTCACCACCTCAATCATAGGCATTTTCATTTTCATCCAAAAAAGGAAACTATAATCTATCAGGCTCAGTCATATTTTTTTTGTTTCCAATATATCCCTACGTCTCGCCAATCTATCAAAAAAAAAAGAAAAAACAGAAAATCCGTGCCTAATGTGCCATGCATGATCAATTAATGAGGTCTGTTTTAAGCTGAACATTTATTTGGCCTCAAGCATTGTTCACCCATTGTGATTCATAATAAGATAATGAAATCTTTTATGTTGTGTTTCCTAAGCTTAAAGTTTGTCAATCTCTTTGGAGGATACTGAACTGCATCCACTCAGTCTGTCACAACAATGACAAATACACAGGAAAAACATACATTACAAATTTAATTCATTTTTACAATTCATATAGGAACATATGGATGTGTGTTCCTTGTACTTTATGTTTTAGACGTGGAATATGACACAATGTTAATAAATCTCGATAACTCTATGGAAAAATGTGCACGCCTATTTAAATATCAACATTGTTGATGAATCTCGACGGCTCTATGAGAGAATGTTCATGCTTTCTTGTCATTCGTGTGGCGTGTGCCAATTTATAGAAGTTTTCATTGAGTTATCACATTGAAATATTAATGATTTTGGCTTCTCAGTTGTCGATATGGGTTCTGCCAATCATTCGCTCAAAAGAAAGAGGGCGTACGCTGACCCGCCGCCAACAACCACCGTACATTTATCTTGTAATCATTTGAGGTACAATTATTCGTGTATTTTATCATTTTGATTCACACGAAAAAGATGTAGATGAGTTAAATTTCATGACGTGGAAATGGAACACATGTTCAATAGGGGATGACAGTGCTATGGTTTTTGGAAAGACAGGTAACCAAAATGGAAGGACTTGCATACGGTGATCAAGTAATGAGGTTCAACCATTTGCTTCGTATAGAAGAGAATTAAATAATATTGAGATTTATTTATTACACACTTGTGAGCATGTGATGACACTCTCCGTGTCTGTGTTAACTTCACGAATTTTATCTTTTGTATTAAATGTTATTTTAACATCAGTATTAATTGTATAGTATTGTCATCTTATCACGTGATCCGTGTATTTTTAATACAAATATTTTGTTATTCCGTAGCAACGCACGGATATGATGCTAGTCTTCTCAAATGAATCAAGTAACCATAGTGGGAGTTATTTACCAGTTAAAATATGACTCTTATTTGCAAGTTCGTTGGCCCTAAATCATGAGTTTTGCGCGTTCTACCCAAGCACAAATATCTGTTTTGCATTGGATTCATGTAGCTCAGTTGCAAAAATCATGAGTTGCATGCAAAAATAAAGTAGCAGCGTGCATGCTTCAAAATGCATCTTGGAACAATTTTTAATTGCCATATTTAAAGTAGGTTTTCAATCTTTCTTCACACATAATAGGTCACATGAAGAATATTTATCTTTGGAAAATTTTGATGTGGGATATCTAGAGCAAATAGGGGACCCAGGGCCTGGCGACCCTGGACGCCTGCTGGGCTCAATACTAGTAGCTAGCTTTTGTCTCCGGCCTTTTGTAGTACAGTCTAGAGTGAGTAATATATGTATGTGCTACCCAACTTGGATGCTAAGAGTTCCAGAATGGTGCGTGAATGTAGAAAAACCTGGAGAATGAAGGTCATTAATAATTAAGTGAAAAAACTGGTGCTTAAATTAGATCAATAGAGCACACTATATATATTGTGTGCGTGCTATTTCGATCACTATACAAGGAGAATGGTAACATGATGTATTGTCAGGGCAGTAGTCTCAACTTAAAATTTATGAGATAGTTTTCGTACTCGTCAAGTTACGTAGACATTGCATGAAGAAATAATACTCCAATGTGTTTCAAATTGATTTTAATCTATATCTCTCAAGTCATTCGGAAAACATTATTTCTGCAATCAAATACTACTCCATCTCAAATTATAAGTTGTTTGACTTTTTGGGCTCTAAGTTTAACCATTCATCTTATTCAAAAATTTGTGTCAAATATCAAATCTTTTGTTGTGGCTTGCTTTATTAATAAAAGTTCTTCAAAATAACTTAAATTTGGCTATTTTATGTAAATTTTTTGAATAAGACGAGTGGTCAAACTTTAAGTCAAAAAAGTCAAACGACTTATAATTTAGAATGGGTTGAGTAATATTTTGTATAGCATGCATCGTTGCAAAGATTAGTGTTAGTGCAAAGTTTGATTGTTTTCATCGCTAAAGAGTGGAATTATGGGATGCCATATATGTTTACTCATGAGTCAGCCAATGAAGATGGACAAATAATGGCTCACTGATAGTGAAACTGAGATCGTTAGATATTTTGATAACTAAAGGTAACAAAGAAGTCAAATCCACATTGTCTTGTCGTTAATTCTGGGTCTTTAACAACCTTTTTAGCCGGTCAGTTATAGAATATCCGTGGCACCCAACTTGTTACCGGGTGAAATTATTCCAAACGTAGCCAGAGCATCTCCAATAGTTTCTAAAAATATCAGTTATTAAGTCACTGAGGTTTTCATGTATCTGGAAAAGTTAACATCATTCATTCAATAGTTTCCGAACACTACTACAGAATCGGCAATCACTGCCGGCCCATCACTGCTGGTTTTGTTTGGGCCGGCAGTGATGCCCCTTCACTGCCGGTTCGTCCTCTGACAGGCCCCCAATTATTGGGGGCAGAGGCTGAACCGGCAGTGATGCCTCTCGGCTCTATCACTGCCGGTTCAAGCCACGAACCGACAGTGATGTGGTGTTTCACTGCCGGTTCGTGGGTCCAACTGACAGTGAAGTTGTGTACACTATAAAGCTTCGATCTCCTCTCCCTCCTCTACTCCAACGATGCAGAACAGTGTGTGAGGAGCTTCATCTCTCCATTGTTGCGGCTGGTGGATTTCTTGATCTCCATTGTTGGCTCCTCTTCACTCTTGGATCCTCATCTCTTCTTGCTCTTGGTTAGTAACAAGCATAATTATTTAACATTGTTGGTTTACATTGTGTCAATTTCTGTTAGAGCTATGCTAGTTTTCATGATCAAGAACAGAGATGTTGCAATTTGTGTCAATTTTTTTTAGCTTTTAGATCCAAAATTATTTAGAAAAATTGTAGTACTTTGTTTTTATTGGGTAATTATTGTATAATCATTGAGTAGCTAGGTTCGAAAGATTCGTCTCGGAAATTATGAATAAAAATTATAATTAGTTATATTTATTATTTACATTTAATACTCAATACATGCATGAAAGATATGATGGGATGTGGAATAGATTCGTTATTTATTACTTAGATTTAATACTCCATGCATGTATTTAATACTTACATTTAATACTCCATGCTTCCATTGTTATCTATTTATTCTCTTTATTTTTATAGCGCGACCAAATTCAAATTATATCGAAGAATATTGTTCAAAAATGCTTCTATTAATATGTTCCTATGTTTCCTCTGTTCTGCCCATCTTATTTTATCAGTGCAAACATGGATCGAGGGTGGATGTACGATCTGTCACATACAGACCCACGGTACTTGACGGGCATCGACGATTTCATCAAGCGAGCTAGAGCCAATGCTGGGGACTCACATCTTGTATTCTGTCCATGCAAAGACTGCAAGAATACGAGAAAATGGGGCGATGTGGAGCATATACGTTTGCACTTAATCACAAGGGGTTCATGAGAAACTACACGATTTGGACTTTGCATGGGGAGCTTGGTCAAAATGTTAATGATGATGTGCTCATGCCTAGTGTAGCATTATTGCCTGTTCATGATTACACAGAAGATGTGCCTACCAATGATGATGTGTTTGTGAATACATTTGCTGACGACACTGAGGAAAATGATGGTATTTCACAGCTTCTACATGATGTGCATGGGGATTCCTTAGTGCTTCACAGTTGAAAAAACTGGAGATGATGAGAAAGGATGCGAAAACACCATTGTTTCCGGCTACCCAATAAGCAAACTGGAAGCCAACATAATGCTATTGGAGTTCAAATCAACGAATGGGTTGAGTGATAAAGGCTTCGATAACTTGTTAGTTATACTACATAAACTGTTCCCGGAGGCCAAGTTAGCAGAAAAGACTTACCTTGCGAAGCAAATGATTTGCCCAATTAGCCTCGAGGTTGAGAAAATCCACGCGTGTTCCACGACTGCATATTGTACCGTGGAGAGAAATACAAAGACTTGGATGCGTGTCCCAAGTGTAAAACTCCCCGATACAAGCAAGGGCCATCAAATGATGGAAGCAAGACCAGAGGAGGGCCAGTAAAGTCCGTGTGGTATTTTCCTATAGCTCCACGAGTGCATAGGTTGTTTGCAAATGAGAAGTCAGCCAAGTTGTTGCGTTGGCACGACGAAGAGCGAAAGAAAGATTCAATGATGAGACACCCCGCCGATGGGTCGGACTGGAGGACTATCAACACTATGTTCTATAAGAACATCGGTGCAGAGGTAAGACATCTGTGGTTTGCTTTGAGCACGGATGGGATGAACCCGTTTGACCAGGTGAGAACCAATCATAGCACTTGGCCAGTGACGCTATGTATATATAACCTTCCACCCTGGCTTTGTATGAAACGGTCATACGTGCAGATGCCATTACTAATCTAAGGACCAAAACAACCTGGTAATGATATTGATGTGCTTCTACAACCAGTGATCGATGAACTACTACAGATGTGGGAGACGGGTGTGAAGGATGTTTGGGATGAGTACAAGAAAGAACATGTCACGGTAAAGGCTGTACTTATTGCTACAATCACCGACCTACCAGGGCGAGGTTCCTTGTCTGGAGAGAAGATAAAAGGATACATTGGGTGTGTCGAGTGCTTGGACAAGACTGATGCTACACATCTACCAGAAAACAGGAAGATGGTCTACATGGGACACCGTAGGTTCCTACGTCGTGATCACCCTTACCGTAGGAATACAAAAGATTTTAATGGGACTACTGAGAAACGTGGACCTCCAAAGTATCGAGACGGGAAACAGATGCTTCAACAATTAAGCAAACTCACAAATGTTGTCCTTGGGAAGGGGGACGGGGCAGTAGCAGCGCCAACCGATAGTATTTGGAAGAAAAAATCAATCTTCTGGAAACTACCTTATTGGCCACTTTTGAGTGTACGTCACTGTCTTGATCCAATGCACATAACTAAAAACATGTGCGGTAACACACTTAACACGTTGATGAACACCGGGGAACAAGCAAGGATTCTCTCGCGACACGCTTGGACATGCAACACTTGGGCCTCAGGAAGGAGTTACACCCAGTAACTCTTGAGAATGGCCACTTGAAACTTTCGGTGGCATCATGGACACTGAAAAAGGAGGAAAAAGAAATGCTTATTTCTTTCTTCAATGATCTCAAAATACCGAGTGGCTACTGTGGGAACCCGAAGAGGCTAGTTAACATGACAGAACTTAAGTTTAACTATGGTTCTATGAAGGCCCATGACTGTCATGTCATAATGACTCAGCTGCTCCCAGTTGCCCTGCGAGGTATCCTCCCCGACAAGGTCCGCGCTCCAATCATAAAGTTGTGTTCGTTCTTCAACGCGATCTCTGAAAAGGTCATTGAAGTGGACAGGTTAGACCACCTGAAGCAGGAGATAGCCGAGATTATATGCAGGCTTGAGATGCATTTCCCACCGACTTACTTCGACATTTCAGTGCACCTACTTGTTCATCTTGTGGATCAAATATAATCCCTTGGCCTAATGTACCTACACCAGATGTTTCCTTTCGAGAGGCTGATGAAAGTTTTCAGGCGGTATGTTAGGAATAAATTCAGACCAGAAGGGAGCATGGTAGAAGGATGGTCAATAGAGGAGGCTATTGAGTTCTCCACATATTATCTGGACATCAAGCGGGTTGGAGTTCCAGTATCTCATCACGATGGAAGACTAGGGGGCAAAGGAACAATAGGTGAGAAAGCTGTCAAAATGGACGAAGTCGTCTCCTTCAGACAAGCACACTTCGCTGTTCTCCAGCAGGCCGACGGTGTGATGGAATACATTGATGAGCACAAGCAGTTTCTGCAAATTAAGCACATAGGGAGGTCACAGGCTTGGCTTGAGAAAAAACATAATGAGGAATTCGGTGACTAGTTTCGACGCTAAAGGCTAGGAAAGGTGACCGGATGTCAGCTAGATCTCTTAGCCCCCGGACCTTCGACTACGGTAATGACGTACCAAGGATATCAAATAAATGGTTTTATATTTTACACACAAAAAACAGGACGGAAAGAGCACGGACCAAAACAGTGGTGTTCGTTTCGACGCCCACGATGAGTACGACACGGTGGTGGCAACATACTATGGTTTCATAGATGAGATATGGGAGCTAGACTATGGACATCAGTTGAAAGTTGCTCTTTTCCATTGTCTGTGGGTCCGGCTGAATGAAATCAACACCGACAAGGATGGGTTCACTACCGTTGATCTATCCAAGACTGCATACAGAGATGACCCCTTCATCCTTACAAAGGATGTTTTGCAAATCTTCTATGCAAGGGATAACAATACAAATGGAAGACGACATGTAGTATTGCAAGGCAAAAGGAAGATTGTAGGTGTCAACGGAGTGACAGACGAAGAAGAGTACAAAGGTTACGAACAAATGGCTCCTTTTGGGGCGGACGTTACCCTACATGTCCTTGAAGAGGGTGACGAACCTGCTTACCTCCGGAGTGATCATGATGAGGCCATCATCGTGCCTGCACCGTGAATTGTTAGAGTATCATAAACTATGTAATCCTTAATGAAATGTTGTTTTAGTAATTTGAGATCATATGGAGTTTTAGAGATTGTTGAGTTGTACCACATTGTTGATTGATGTATGCCATGTCAAAAGGGATTCCAAAACTATAAAGAATTAGACCTTGAGTGTATAAGAAATAATGTAGAGCTCCTCAAAACTAGCAAAAGCTATGTTGGAAGATTTTCAAGTTTTATTCAAATTTTTGGAGTAATTACAAAGGGGGTATTTGAATTTTAAACCCTTATTCAAATTCAAAATGGAATTTAAAAACTATAAAGAATTAGACCTTGAGTGTACAAGCAATAATGTAGAGCTCCTCAAAACTAGCAAAATCTATGTTGGAAGATTTTCAACTTCTATTCAAATTTTTGGAGTAATTACAAAGGGGGTAATTAAATTTTAAACCCTTATTCAAATTCAAAAGGAAATTCAAAAACTATAAAGAATTTGAATATACTACTTCAGTAAAAGTTGTAGAGTATTAAAAAGTATGCAACTTCTATGTTTAGAGTTTTTCAAATTTTAGTAAAAAATCAGGAGTAATTTGAATTTTAAAGCAAAGTGAAAATTTTAAAAATAATAAAAATCACTGCCGGTTTGTAAGGAACCGGCAGTGATGTCCCCTATCACTGCCGGTTCTTGTTACAAACTGGCAGTGATGCGGTCAGATCACTGCCGGTTCCAAACAACCGGCACTGATGTTCCCTCATCACTGCCGGTTCTTGTTACAAACCGACAGTGATAGGGGACATCACTGCCGGTTTGTAACAAGAACCGACAGTGATCTGACCGAGTATATAGGGAAAGGGCGCGGTCTGAAATTTTCAGACTCGCGCCCTTCCACACTTAGCCATTTCAGACTCCAGCCCGAGGAGCACTTGCCGCCGCCGCAGGAGTACACGCCGCCGTAGGAGCACTTGCCGCCAGCAGGAGCACACGCCGCCGCCGCCGCAGGAGCACACGCTGTCGCTCCAACCTCACGCCACCGCTCCAGCCTCACCGCCGCTCCAGCCCGGCATTGGACCGCCGGTGCACGCCGACGGTGCACGCCGCCGCCAAGAAGGACACCCGAGCACGCCGACGCTCGAAGCCAGTGCAGGAGCTCGGAATCCCCGCCCTGCAGGAGCTCGAAAACCAGCCCAAACCTCCACGCGGTGAGCTCCATGTCCACGAACCGAAAGTGTTCGATGAAATGTCTACATGGGATTCAGAGTGCTTTTGCTTGCTTTCATGGAGATAGGGAGGAAGGAGGGAGATACAGGGCTTGGAGTCTTGCTAGTCATGGAGATAGGGAGGAAGGAGGGGGGATAGAGATAGAGATAGAGATAGAGAAATATAGAGAGAGAGAACCACAGAGAAGGAGAAGGAGAAGGAGAGGATGATTAGAGATAGAGATACAGATTAGAGATATAGATAGAGATACATTTTGTAGAGAGATAGACATGTAGAGAGATAGAGATATATAGAGATAGATGTATGCCTTATAGATAGATGTATGCACATTTTGTATAGCATGACTTATATATAGATGGCAAAATTTTATATCATATATACATGGCTTTATATTGTGACTTGTACCTATGGCTTTATAGATAGAGAGATAGAGAGATAGCATGACTTAGAGATATAGATTAGTGGAATATTTTGGAAGATTTTGGCTATGGCTTTATTGTGACTAATCTCTATATACTTGTCTATGGCTTTATATTGTGACTAATCTCTATATACTTGTCTATGGCTTTATATTGTGACTAATCTCTATATATACTTGTCTATGGCTTTATATTGTGACTAATCTCTATATGAAGATAGAGAGAAAGATAGAGAGAAAGATAGAGATAGAGAGATATAGAGATATAAAGAGATAGAGAGATCCGTATGTCTCAGCGAGTTTGAAGAAAGAGTTTGAAAGAATGTTTTCAGTCGGCAAAACAAACGCACTGCTAGCCTACAATTGCGAGTATGTGTTCTCGACCCTTACTTAAGTGTTTTTTTTCTTGATATATCATTCAATAATAACATGAACCTTGTGATTGCAGCAACCATTACGTCCTCGTAGATATAAGTCTTAAAAATTCAACTATCGAGGTGTGGGACTCAAAAAAGAAGCCACTTAAACTTATCAAACCCCTAGTCAAAGTGCTAAATATGTAAGTGAACCCAATATCACCACACTTTTCAATCACATATGATATTGTAATTAATAATGACCTGAGCCTTCACACTTCATTTACATTGTCACATAGAATGAAGGCATTACCTGATTGGAGAAATGTGGAGCCTAAGATGCAAAAGAAATGGAGAGAACCATTCAGAGCGGAGTATATGAAGAAGGTCAAGACCCTAGATCAACCAATGGGGAACAACGAGTGCGGGTTCTATGTGATGTGGGCAATGCTTGCCTTCTGTGGCGCAAAACTAGGAATAGGAGATGACATGGTACGTACGCGTCGCATTTTAATTCTATTGTTTTATCTTACGTATGTGCATCTCAATATCATGTTGTATCAATTTACAGCGCAAAGAACAGGGCCATAATAGGTTGCTGGATTTTGAGATAAGAGGATTTCAAGAGAAGATAACAGGTCTTATTCTGAACGACATAGTGTATGCACAAGGATGTCTATCCATTGTGAAGAGTAAGGACTTCAAGAAGATCTACAGAAAAGACCGCCTCGAAAGGCTATTGTAATGCGACAATTAATTCGATACTTTAAGTTTTGTTTGGATGTTTTGTAATAATTATTATAAATATGTGATGGGTTTGTATTGTCGCTAGTTCACAACCACCTTCAATTCACATCGATATCAAATGGTTCGATAGCAAACACCTCCACGATCTCCCACCCCACCACCTCTACCATAAACCCTAAACCAGAAACCCCAAATGAAAATAAAACAATTAAAAAATGCAATTTTAAAAAATAATATCACTGCCGGTTCAAAGCCAAACCGGCAGTGATGTCTCAAGCATCACTGTCGGTTGGTGCCACAAACCGGCAGTGATGGCTCACGCATCACTGCCGGTTGGTAACACGAACCGACAGTGATGCTTGAGCTATCACTGCCGGTTTGGCATAACCGGCAGTGATGGCTTGAGCTCATCACTGCCGATTCGCCAGTGCCGGTTCAAAATCCGCCACTCTAGGAGGTTTTGAACCGGCACTGATTGCCGATTCTGTAGTAGTGGAAATGCCCCTTCTAAAGGGTGCTTAGTCTGGTTGGCTAAGTCACTCGAGCAGCACCCCACAGGTCATGAGTAGGTCATGAGTTCGATTCCCCGTGAGAGCGAATTTTAGGCTGTGGTTTCCTAGATTTATTCCCTGAGGGTGAGTGTCTACGTTGTAACTGTGTAATTCTAAAAAAAAAATATAGCATGGCAGCTTTGGTTCAGAAACCTCTAACTATTTTCACATCACACCAATCAATTTTATAATTTATTTTTCTCTCCTGTAGATTTGTTTTGGAACCTATTTTTCTCCTTATTTCTCACCATGTCCTTCCACCTCCTCCAGATTGGGACCAATACGTGTGTGTATATTTTTGCATAGTTGGGTCCGATATTCCATGTTTGGAAAGATTGAGAGTAGATAAGAAGTTGTTGGAGAGCATTTTTTTTTCAATCTCGCAAAAAAAAAGATTTGAAGTGGGTTTTAAAAACTGTTACTCTAAATATGATCGAATAAGGTGTAGGGGTTAAAAAAACCTCCAGCAGCTTCTTCAATTAGATATCTATAAACAATGTCATCCTCTATTCTAAGTTCTCGCTATCTAAATAAGATTGCAAGACAATTTTTAAAGTATGTAGAGAACTTGTTGGGCGATGGGGCAAAAACATGGAGGTAAATTTTATTCAACAGGCTCTCTAAACGAAGACTTAGAGAGTGAGTTTAATAAAGATTATTAGAGATATTCTCTAATAGAGATTCCATTCGTTACTAAAAATATAAAGACTAGCTATAAATCAAGTAGTTTCCAATATCATAATAAATTGTTCATTGAATAATTGTATTTTTTTAGATGACAAGTAATATATAATAATGCGTATTCATGACTAATAAGACAATGTACATTTATATTGATCATGCAGATCTTGTACAATTGAATATATTGTTGGCCTACTATTTGTTTATAGGAGCAGATGGTTATGAAGCTATACATAATTTTCAGCTTCCACCAACATCATAGCTAAGTGAATCTAATATGTATCATACATACACTTCTCATAAAAGAAAAAAACAATATTGAGCTACCTACCCACATCTTCTCAAAAGAATCAGTTAATGGCAGTGGAGTGATTTATGACTCTTATTTGCTAGTTCGTTGGTCCAAAATTTTGAGTTCCGCACCCCCATCTTGTCAAATGAATGAGTTAACGACTGTGGACCAAACTGAAACATGACTCTTATTTGCTAGTTCGTTGGTCCCAAATCTTGAGTCATGCGTTCTACACAAGTACAAACATGTGCTTTGCATTGCGTTCATGTAACTCAGCTACAAAAAATCATGAGTTACATACAAAATTCATGTAGCAGCGTGCATATGCTACAAAATGCACCTTTTTTTGGAACAATTTTTAATCGCCTACAGTTTAAGTAGGCTTTCTACCTTTCTCAAACATAATAGACATGAAGAATATTGATCTTGGATATCTAGCAAACAGGGGTGGACCCCGCCGGGTCTGTCTGTCGACCGGCCCTATGGAATTTCTGGCAAATAGAAAAGCTTTTGATAAATAAGAACCCCCCGTGCGCGTGAGCTCAACCCAAACCCCTCGGCCAGCAAGGACGCAGCTAGATAGAGTCTAGACACTTCAGCATCCGCGCGTGGGTCGTCTTCCTTCCGCGATGTCCGTCGACAGGTGTCCGAACGAGCACGGCATTTGCGCCCTCCTTTGTCGGCAAAAATCCTCCAGGCCACCGAGTTATTTTGGCCGGCCACCGCCTTACGTACTGTTTGTTACACGAGCTCGGCTATAGTATAAGTCCGGCCGTGGCGCCGGAGAGAGATCGAGAGAGGAGGGGCGGCGCGCGGTTGTAGTCTGTGAGTCTTATAGATACTGAATGAGGAATTTTCAACTTCTGTTTATCGATGCTGCAAATTTCGAAAAGTTCTCCGACATCAGCAAAGCCCACAAGTTCGCCACAAACTGAACTGAACATATCTGAATCTAAACTCAAAATCCCAAGGCCCCTTCTTGAGCAACGACAAATGGTCTCATCACCGACTTCTTCAACACCAGTCTCGGCAGCCGGCTCCCTCACCGAGCTGGCCAACGGCGCCGCCGTGCAGTCGACACCGCTTGTTCATAACCCGTACAGCCCGTCGATGTACTAGGTGTCCCTGGAGGGCATATCGCTCGGTGACGCTCGCCTGTCGATCCCGAACGACTTCCTTCGACCTGCGCGACGGGCGGCATGGTCGTGGATTCCAACACCATCTTCACCATCCTCGTGGAACCTGGTTCAGGGAGGTAGTCGAACACGTGGCCGACTGAAACTAATGCATCTTTCTTATATATATATATATATATGGCCTGATTTTTTTAACTTATCTATATAGCCCAAAAATGAAAATATGTGAGCCAAGGGTAAAAAGACCATTTAATAACTCCTTAAAAAAGGCAGAATTTAGTTTCTATATTTATATTTTAGATTGGGAATAATATTGCGTAAAACAGAGAAACTAAATTCTACAATTTTAGTTTCTCTATATATTTTAAATTGGGAATAATTTTAGTTTCTCTATATTTTGGATTGGTATTGGCTTTGTTCGACATTGCCAACCTCGAGGCCCTTGAGGATGTGATCAACCAATATGCCATCATCAAGAAGCTTGGAACACGGATCAAAACCTTGACTTTACCGACAAATTCTGATTAATGTGCAAATCTACGAATAAATAAATCGGAGTTGAACGTGATGGAACGTTGATTGCGTCGTTGAAGCTTTAATTGGTTCAACTAATCAACGAAGTGATAAATCTACGCTGTCCGTGCATTAGCTGAAATCTGATAGGAGATGTGGAGGCAGAGGAGAAGGGAGAGCGAAAGTAAACATAACGAGAGAGAACCGGATCTTAGAAGCAGCCCATGGGATAGAAGTGGGTCTGAGAAACAGGAGTAACAAATAACCCTTTTCTGTTTTGAAAATTAGGTGATATATGAATATTCAACTGCGACTGTCCCAACTTCAGAATGAAATTTGTAGTAGAATATGCAAAATCTCAATGATTAGCAAGCTAGGCGACATGTATTGTGCACATTCGATTTATATGCAATAAACGTTGCACTCTTCTGCATGTTTTTACTCACATGTCCTATTCTAAAGTTGGTGGTTTTCATTAGAATTTATTATCGTTAGAAATAGTATTCCCTATTTTGTTTAAAGAACTCCTTTTTTTATTTTGTTAATACAACAAAAAAATAACCTCCAACAATTTGGTACAATAGTTTCTTATAAAATCTTCTTCAATTAATGTGGTAATTTTTAGGTGTCGAGAATTAAAATCAACTCCGACAGTCTCTTCGTATCCTTTTGTACTGATAGAAATAGGGATTTTAATGAAAAAAAACCCCTCCAACCGCTTCTTCAATTAAAAATTTAGATATGTATAAACATTGCCATCCTCGCAATAGCTCTTTAAAGTATGTGGAGAACTTGTTGTACAATGGTGCAAAAACATAGAGACGAATTTTATTCAAGAGGTTTAGACGAATATTATTCAATTATTCAATAGGCTCTCCAAACGAGGATTAGAGAGTGGGTTTAATAAAGATTATTTGAGATTCTCTAATAGAGACTCACTACCGCCCTTGACACTTAGCCGGCGCCTTAAGCAAGAGGAAGACTGTGATAACCTTTATAGCCTGTGAGCTAGTAATGAATTTAGTTTGCTAGGTAGGTAAGCAATCTCCCTTTCCAGCAGTGAGAGATAGAGTTCAGACCAACAGCCAACTTGTCTTCTGCTTACTTGCTTGGGTAGCTCTTAGTGATGAAGGAGTTGGCAGGGTAAGAGGCCTCATTCTAGACTACCTCTGTAGAGCATGAAAAGGCTAGTTAATCCGCAGGGAACTCCTCGTGGGATGAGATGAGAACGTATTTCACGAAAGAGATTGATCTGCACCTTGCTTAACTAGGAAAAGAATCGGATTTCTTCGAAGAGCTGCGAACTTGACCAGAAGAAAGGTCAGTGTAGAGAAGCTCGGTCAGTGATAGTCTTCCCCCGACCGTATTCTGACTAGAAAATCCTCTTCTTCTATTACAATTACAAGTTCCGTTCCTAATGAAACTACTAAAAAAGTACTTGTACAATACAGAATTCAAGTAAGGGAAGTTTACTATTGGATATAACATGATAAGAGCAAGCGGAGAACCTGTGTCCTTTATCATAGGTCATGCTAGATACTCACTACCGCCCTTGACACTTGACACTCGGCAAAGAACCCATTTCCGATAGTGACTCTATCCGTTGACAAAAAATATAAAATAGTTTTTTAATGCCATAATAAAATGTTCATTGAGCAAATGCTTTTTGAGATGGGCCAACAATATATAATAATGTGTGTTCATGACTAATGAAACCCTGGTTCTTGGTTTGCTGGTGCATATGTGCTGTAATGGAACTCAAGTTATATATTGCTCAAAACAATAAAAAAATTATGCACTATTGAACACATGGTTTGCCCACTATTTCTGTATGCGAGCAGATGGTTACTAAACCTTAGAACTCCAACCAAATAGACATATACATAATTTCAGCTTCCACCAACATCTGAGCCTGTTTTTGTGAAGTAGGATTTTTGTTAAGTAGGTACCGTCAATATTGAGCTATATGTATGCACGTTTTCTCAAATGAATCAATTAACCTTAGTGGGAGTTATTTACCAGCTAAGATATGACACTTATTTACAAGTTCGTTGGTCCGAAATCATGAGTTGTGCGTTCTACCCAAGTAAAAGCATACATTTTGCATTGCGTTCATGTAGCTCACCTGCAAAAATCATGAGTAGGCTGCAAAAATCATGTAGCAGCGTGCATGCTTCCAAATGCAGCTTGGAACAAATTTAATTGTCTATAGTTAAAGTAGGTTTTCTATCTTTCTCACACATAATAGACACGAATAATATTTATCTTTTGAAAAAATTTAAAACAGCTTCATAGGTAAAACTATTTTTTCTTTCTCTCACAAAAACATAAGTTAAATAAAACATAGAAGAAGCAGCACAGCGCCATGGCCACCACCAGGCTCAGCGGGCTCTGCGGCCCCGAACTGGCTTTGTTCTCCATTTCCAACCTCACCGCCCTTGAGGATGCGATCAACCGATCTGCAATAATGAAGAAGAAAACTTGGAACAACAACAAATGGTGGTACGTACCCAAGGTTTAGAGGCCGGAGCAATCCTAGTAGGTGTTAGGCACCCGGAGCCAACTAGAATACTACATGACATATACTAATGGCTAGACGACTTCTCTGATTCGCTCAATATAGGTTTTTCCGCTCATGATCCATCGACGATGACATTTATGTCGTCCATAAACTCAACATTGATAACAGGATGTATTTAGTATATTTGTAAATATTATGGCATCGCATTCCATATGTTTTTTTAATGGAAGTAGTAGTTGTTACTATTGTCAGAATGTCTCTATGCTCTGCTCATTCGCTTTCATTAATAAACTGAGTGATGACGACGAGTTTTTTATCCTCATGAGTCATGACAGTAACTATGTGTGTATGCTCAAGATCAATTCATATAACCTACTCCATCCATTCCAAAATATATGTCGTTTTTATTTTCCGAGACAACTTTAACAAATATATATTAATTTTTTTATATTTTTGGTACATAACTAGTATCATCACTGAAAAGACCTCTGGATCTACTGTAGTTGTTTAATAAATTTATTTGGAGATACAAATATTGCATGTATTTTCTATAAATCGAGTTACACTTGTGGCAGAAAAACCAGAAACGATAGATAATCTGGGACCAAGAGTGAAGAGACTGTGTTTGGTAGAGCTAATAATTTTTTTTTGATATCCCTTCCGAAAAGATGTTAATGATCTAATAGTAGTATTCATAAACTGTTGTCATTTATCCCGTGTGACCATGCGTTTGTCGGATGGGGCAGAGTGTTCCAGGTGGAAGATATCAACGTGATTAGAAGGTAGAACTCTGCTATAAGTACACTTACAAGTTTGAATTGACTCTTAAAGCCGAGCTAGCTTTGCATCGGTCATCCATGTTCCCGCTCATCAGATCAGATACATGGCTCTAATGTTGTGATTATATTTTAGGGAATAAAAAATGTGGAATGTGTTATTTTATCTCTCGATTATAGCTGGATGCTTTCGCTGTTCTATCAAGTTTCGGGGAATTTGTAGACATTGTTTTGTTGTCATTCTATTATGAAAGTCTGAAATCCGAGTGTATACTTAAGAATTTCCAATGGATAGAGTAGAGTTGGTGAGAATACAACGCCACGTTATCTGTGATGGTTGATTTCGTGACTTTTGATTTTTGGATTAAATATCACTTTAAGTGAAGAAGGAAACTTTTCACCTCGCGTGGCCACGTTGATCGCGGCACCTGCTCCATTCCTCCTCGGAGCATCCAGGTCTTGCGCGCCCTCATTAACGCTGGTATCTAATTTTATAACATTATTATCTTGTCGTGCGATATGTATATTTTTAATATAAAAATTGAGTTGTCCTGTAGCAACGCACGGACACGATACTAGTACATATCATGACATATATTAATGGATAGACGTACGGCTTCTCTGATTCGCTCAATATAGGTTTTTCCGCTCATGATCGATCGATGATGACATCTATGTCCATATACTCAACATTGATAACAGGATGTAGTATTTGGTATATTTGTAAATATTTTATGCCATCGTATTCCATATGTTTTTATGGAACTAGTAGTTGTTACTATTGTCAGAATGTCTCTACGCTCTGCTCATTCGCTTGTCATTAATAAACTGAATGATGACGACGAGTTTTTTTATCCTCGTAACAGTACTTTTGTGTGTATGTTTCTCTCTCCGTCCCAAAATATCTATAGTTTTTATCTCCTAAGATAATTTTGATAAAATAAATATTAAAAATTTATTAATATTTATAGTACATAACTAGTATCATCATTGGAAAGAGCTTTAAATCTGCTGTAGTTATTTAGTAAATTTATTTGGAGATAAATCGAGTTAAACTCATGGCAAAAAAACCTAGAAACGATAGATAACCCATGACAGAGAGAGTATTTGTTTGGTAGAGCTAAATAAATATTGTTGATCGATATCCCTTTCGAAAAGATGTTAGTGATCTATTATTAGTACTAGTATATTCATAAACTGTTGTCATTTATCCTGTGTGACCATGCGTTTGTCGGATGGTGCAGAGTGTTCCAAGTGGAAGATATCAACGTAATCAGCAGCTACAACTCTGCTATAAATACACTTACAAGTTTGAATTTGACTCTTAAAGCCAATCGATCAGCCAGAAGCTCTTAATTAGTAATTTATTTACTCGAGCATTGCTTTGCTTCGGTCATCCATGCTCACGCTCATCAGATACATGGCTGCAATGCAAGTCCTAACCGTCCTCTTACTACTTGTCTCACTGCACAGCTCGTCGTCGGCGTCACCGCCATCGGCTGGCTACCGCTCCACGCTCACCCACATTGATTCCCATGGCGGCTTCACCAACGCAGAGCTCATGCGCCGAGCCCGCCACCGAGCGTCCATCACGACGCTACGACCGCGTTATTCCACAATGTCTACCAGCTCCGACGCCGGCCCGGCCAGGCTCCGCTCCGGCCAAGCCGAGTACCTAATGGAGCTCGCCATCGGAACGCCACCGGTGCCATTCATCGCCCTGGCCGACACAGGCAGCGACCTCACCTGGACGCAGTGCAAGCCGTGCAAGCTCTGCTTCGCACAAGACACGCCCATCTACGACACGGCCACCTCGTCAAGCTTCTCCCCGGTACCATGCTCCAGCGCCACGTGCCTACCCATCTGGAGCCGCAACAACAACTGCACCCCGAGCTCGCCCTGCAGGTACCGCTACGCCTACGGCGACGGCGCCTACTCCGCCGGCGTCCTCGGCACGGAGACGCTCACGTTCGGTTCTAGCCCCGGCGTCTCCGTCGGCGGCATCGCGTTCGGTTGCGGCGTCGACAACGGCGGCCTCTCGTACAACTCCACCGGCACCGTCGGCCTCGGCCGCGGGAGCTTGTCCCTCGTCGCGCAGCTTGGCGTCGGCAAGTTCTCCTACTGCCTCACCGACTTCTTCAACACCAGTCTCGGCAGCCCGGTGTTGTTCGGCTCCCTCGCCGAGCTCGCCACCGGCGCCGATGACGACGGAGCCGCCGTCGTGCAGTCGACGCCGCTTGTTCAGAGCCCGTACAGCCCGTCGAGGTACTTCGTCTCCCTCGAGGGCATATCACTCGGCGACGCTCGCCTGCCGATCCCCAACGGCACATTTGACCTCCGCGCTGACGGCTCCGGCGGCATGATCGTGGACTCCGGCACCATCTTCACCATCCTCGCGGAACCTGGGTTCAGGGCGGTGGTCAACCACGTGGCCGACGTGCTTGGCCAGCCGGTGGTGAACGCCTCCAGCCTGGACAGCCCATGTTTTCCGGCTCCGGCTGGTGAAAGGGAGCTCCCGGACATGGTGCTGCACTTCGCCGGCGGTGCAGATATGAGGCTGCATAGGGACAACTACATGTCCTTTGACAAGGAGGAGTCGTTGTTTTGCTTGAACATTGCTGGGACGGAGTCGGGTTATGGTTCAGTGCTGGGCAATTTCCAGCAGCAGAATATACAGCTGCTGTTTGACATCACGGTAGGACAGTTGTCATTCGTGCCCACTGACTGTAGTAAGCTTTGATGTCTGAAGCATACTCCCTCTAGTAAGTTTTGAGGTAATTCACTGGATGACAGCAACAGTACCATATATGCTGGATAATTCAGAAACTTCATTTCCAAAAATAAGCTACATTCAGAAGTAAACTGAAAGCCAATAATAGCAGCAAACTGAAACTGCTAAATGAAAGCACATAATTCAGTTTACAGAAGAGAAAGACATTTGGTAGCACGGCGATAATTTTTGAACTGAAACAACATCATCCAAGAATACAAGAATTTCTGAACTGAAACAACATCATGCAACAGTCTCAAAAGTAATGACTACTAGCCCTCTAAACATATCTTTTAAGAGGGCTCTAGTGGATAATAAACTTACAGAATGACTGAGTCTAGTAGCACAGATCTCAAATGTGGAATTGGTGGAAGGCTCAAATTACTTTAGATGGAGACTAACCAAATCTGGTTTGTTCTCTGTCCGCTCGATGTATCTCCATCTTATTGATACATCATAAAAAGATTTGGAAGATGAAAATTCCTCTAAAAATTAAAATTTTTCTTTGGTTCTTGCAAAGGGGTGTAGTCTTAACCAAAGACAACCTTACGAAGAAAAATTGGAAGGGGAGTCAAAAGTGCACCTGTTGTAATGAGAATGAAACTATCCAATATTTATTCCTTGACTGTCCCCTTACCAAAATGATTTGGAGAATTATCTTTTTTGCTACTAGTTTGACCCAACCTAGATCAATCAACCACATGTTTGGTGGTTGGCTAACTAATCAAAATCAAACGATTACGAATTTGATTTGGGTGGGAGTGGCTGCTATGTTTTGGGCTATCTGGAGATGCCGTAATGATGTTGTTTTTAATCTTTTGAAATATAACTCTATTATGCAGGTAATTTTCAGAGGAGCATATTGGTTACGCTCTTGGGCCAAGCTGCAGCGTGAGGAGACAATCAAAGACGCGCTCTCAACGATAAGCAAGAAATTGGAAGTTATTGCTTTAGAGATATCCAATAAAGGATGGAAAAATTTGTATTGTTTAAATTAGCTTCTTGGTCGATCTATAAGACTATGGCTGTTCTCCCTTTCATTTGAATCCAAACTTTGTAATAATAGGCTGTGTACATCCTCGGATGTAGAGGTCGGATTTTTAATCCATTATCTAAAAAAAAGAATACAAGAGGTGGCTCCAATATCATCCCAAGACTTGCCCTTCCTATTGGCTTTGGTGGTTCAGTCTATTGAATTTCCAGTCTGTATATTCATCAATCATATTCATCTTCTTTTGGGTCCACATAATCCGCTACTCATAGTCCTAACATATTCATCCTCTCCATCCACTAAAGCAGGCTGCTTGTTTGATAGGATTTTCATATCTGGAGGCGAACTGGCAAATCTTCCTCCAACATCGGCACATCTTGGAGCCTTCAAAGGTGCATAGTGAGATGGAGCACCAACGAAATGCAAATTGGCTTCGCTATTCAAAATACACATAAATCCACCAGGTGGATGTGAATTGATTTCCCTGAAGAAAGCAAATAAGCAGTTTGTTGTCAGTTTGATCATAATGTACACTGTGCTTGAAACCATAGCAAAGAAATTGGAAAGAAAGCATTCAGGATGATGCAGACTAATGTGACAAGCTATGGGCAATTAGAAAGATCATCAAGCTACTAGAAAAGATGCACAAAGTATCTCCAAACAAGATGTATGTCAGTTCAAAGTCTTCAAGATCTCACCAAATTTGTAAGAAAGATCAAGGTCTGGATCACACTGGATTCCATAGATAAACTAATGCTATGGACTGAGGCTCAAGTGTCAATTAAACTGAACCGAATTGCAAACAAGGAAACAGAGCACTGCAATCCTGCTACACCAAATTACACAACTTCTGAAAAATGGCAACTGAACTCAAAACCTGTTTTTAGAAGAAAAAAAAATAGAACCAAGACAAGTATGAATGACAATAATTGAGGGACATAGATGGAGTGTCTCATACCGATCCCAACTTGTTGAACCCAGAAATGCATGACAAATTGGAGAACCACCGTCGGTTTCATCCCACCAAACATGAGAAACTATACGGTCGAACCATCTCTGGGATGGCTAGAAGCTTCTGCCATATATGTCCCTCAATGGATAAATAGAGAGGGAGGGCAGAGTCCTTCGGTGTCCCTTCCAGTTAAGAATTGGGGCTTCACAATTACTAGCCAATATTTCTCTCATGCCTTTTCTCGTTCATGGTTCGATATTCTGGTGTCCTAGGCGTAGAGGAACCACATCAATCCATCCCGAATTTGGTGCTTAAACTCTACCATAGGATACGCTCCCTTTCTACTATTTATCGAGACATAATGAAACCGAACGTCTTATGGTTTGGAAAAGATGGAGTAACAATGTTCAAGCATCTGTATATCCTGTTGCTTCAGAACTTAGAGCTTACTGCAGTCGGTGGAAATGAATGATAATTGCCCTACGGTAATGTCAAACAGCATCTGTATATTCTGCTGCTGGAAATTACCCAGCACAGAACCATAACGCTGCTCGGCCCCAACAATGTTCAAGCAGAACGACGACTCCTCTTGGTTATAGGACATGTAGTTGTTTGTATGGAGACTCATATCTGCACCGCCGGCGAAGTGGAGCACCATGTCCGGCATGTCCGGGAGGTCCCGTGCACCGGCCGCTGGAGCCGGAAAACATGGGTTGTCCAAGCTCGACGTGTTCACCACCGGCTGGCCGAGCACGTCGGCCACCTGCTCGACCACCATTCTGAAAGCACTTCCCACCAAGACCGTGAAGGTGGTGCCGGAATCCACGATCATGCCGCCGGAGCCGTCAGCGCGCAGGTCGAAGGTGCCATTCGGGATCGGCAGGCGAGCGTCGCCCAGCGATATGCCCTCGAGAGAGACGTAGTAAAACCAAGGGTACTGCTCGCTCTGCACAAGCGGCGTCGACTGCACGGCAGCGGCATCGTCGTCGGCGCTGGTGGTGAGCTCGGCGAGGGAGCCGAACAACACGGGGCTGCCGAGACTGGTGTTGAAGAAGTCGGTGAGGCAGTAGGAGAACTTGCCGACGCCAAGCTGCGCCACGGGAGACACGCTCCCACGGCCCAGGCCGACGGTGCCGTTGTCGACGCCGCAGCCGAACGCGATGCCGCCCACGGGGACGCCGGGCGCACCTGGGCTAGAACCGAACGTGATCGTCTCCGTGCCGAGGACGCCGGCGGAGGCGGAGTAGGCGCCATCACCGTAGACGATGCGGTACCTGCAGGGTGAGCCAGCGGTGCAGTTGCGGCCCCAGGCAGCTGCGCACGTGGCGCTGGCGCATGGCACGGGGGAGAAGCTTGACGAGGTGGCTGTGTCGTAGATGGGTGCGTCTTGTGCGAAGCAAAGCTTGCACGGCTTGCACTGCGTCCAGGTGGCCACGCTCCCGGGTGTCGACGAGGGCGATGAACGGCACCAGTGGCGTCCCGATTGCGAGATCCATGAGGTACTCGGCTTGGCCGGACCGGAGCGTGGCGGGGCCGGCGTCCGAGCTGGTAGACAATGTTGAATAACGAGATAGCATCGTGGACGATCGGGGGCGTGGCTTCTACGCGCGGCTCGACGCATGAGTTCTGCATTGGTGAAGCCGCCATGGGAGTCAATATGGGTGAGCATGGAGCGGTAACCGGACGGCGCCGTTGCCGCGTCAAATAGCAACACTCACTACTACAGAACACACCTTTCGGCAATTTTCAAAATTGGCTTTAGCCCCGATGAAAATTGTGGCCGGAGCTAAATGGACCTTTAGCCCCGGTTGGTAACACCAACCGGGACTAAAAGTCCCCTCTCAACGGCTCGTTGGTCAGACATTGTCGGGGGCTTTTACCCCCCGGTTGGTGGGCTAAAGGTCCGGTTGGTTCCACAAACCGGGTTAAAACCTTTAGTCCCGGTTTGTGGCACCAACCGAGGCTATTTCTAGGCCTTTAGCCCCGGTTGGTAACACCAACCGGGAATAAAGCCCCCCTATTTGAACTCTCTTTCTCCCCTGTCCGAACCCGAGAGCTCATTTCTTCCCCTCTCTGTTCTTGCTTTTGTTCTTGGTGTTCTTCATTGTTCTTCATCTCCTCTTCGGTCATTGCTTCATTTGATCGATCACTTCTACGCCTCCATCGACTCGTTGAAAGGTTACTATCTTCAACCTCTCATGTTTTAGCCGCAACATATATTGTTTCTTGTTCTATATGTGATTTTTCTTTATGATTTTCTCTTTTTTGCCATTTTAAATTTCATTCACTTGACATTGTTTGAATATTTTGAACAAGGCAACTAAAATTAGTATTCTAAGTATACACCTTTCATTTCTAGGGTATTATATGTTCCACATTTCAAGATTAGTTTAGCTTAGTTTGAGAAATATAGATGGCGGATTTATGGTGGATTGTTCTTGATTTATATATATGCCACTTGAGCTCAAAATAATTATATATTTAGATGAAGAAGGCAGCTACCTAGAATACTTTAGTTGTCTACATGGCACATTTGATGATTTTAGAGAATCATAAATTTTAGTTGTTTTATTTTGTTTGGATAGAATATATAAGGAATTTATAATATCTAGTTTAAAAAATGAGTATAGAGAGTAGATGATAACTGCTTCGGGACACTCGGCCTCTGATCCGGTTCCAAAGCATCTAAGGCCAGATCTCCCTCTCATTACCTGTGGCAAGTGTATGCAAAAGACTCTGAAAGAGTACCGAGTGGGGAAGGCGGGTCCCAACAATGATCGGATCTTCTATAAGTGTCCAGATCGTAATGTGAGTTATATATTTTGTCACATTTGATGGTCATTCATGGTTAATTTGTACCTATATTTTCTGATGATTTTGATTAAAGTGTTGATTTTTTATTTCTATTTTCAGTGGGATGGCACTGGATGCCGCGGCTGGTACTGGGAGGAAGAGTATGTTACACACGTCGCGAAGGCTACGGAGGCTGATGAGGCAGTGAGCCAGCTCAAGAAGTCTGTCGATGCTGAGCAAACGAATGATGATTTGTCTGCTTTAGTTGGGATTGGCCGGGAGATCATTATGCTACTGAAGTGCATTTTAGGTTTTCTGTGTATAGTGCTAGTGGTCTTAGCATACGTTATGTCGAGGCTTTCATAGAGCATACATTAGTATTTGTATGACTCGAAAATGACATATGATGGTGTTCCATCTCGATCATGTTATTCTAATGCAGACGACCTTTTGTTCGGTATTTTATAATTTCTTTTTTTGACCAAAATGAGAAATTTAATTATGTTTTGGGTCATATAATGCAGACGATGACACACGATTGGATGTACAATGTTGATCGCCGCTCCAAAGAGTTCTTTGATGGCATGCATGATTTCTTAAGAGCGGCTGAAGCAAACAAGCGAGATGCTAATTTCATGTGTTGTCCATGCACCTTGTGCAAGAATTTGAAGGAATATTCTAGCTCAAGGACTGTTCACTCACACTTGTTAAAGTCGGGTTTCATGTCAAACTATATTTGTTGGACCAAGCATGGAGAAACCGGAATTATGATGGAATAAGACGAAGAATAGCAATTGGACCCTGACGACATTATTGCTCAATATGGTGACTTCAATGATACTGCAAAGGTGGAAGCAAAAGAAGAAGAGGCAGGGGGAGGGGCAGAGGACACACTCTCTGAAGATGATGGTCTTGGTGAAGTCATTCGTGATGCACAAAGAGATTGTGAAAGTGAAAAAGAGAAAGCTAAGTTTGATCGCATGCTAAATGATCATAAGAAACTACTATACCCGAGCGTCGAAGATTGGCAAAATAAATTGGGTACAACACTGAAGTTGCTACAATGGAAGGCAAAAAATGGCATATCCGACAAGGCATTTGGGCAATTACTCGAGATTAATAAAAAGATGCTTTCGAAGTCTAACGAATTGCCTGCCACTATGTACGACGCAAAACAGGTCGTGTGCCCTCTGGGATTAGAAATCCTGAAGATACATGCATGTCCTAATGACTCCATCCTGTACCGTGGCAAGGACTGCGAGAATTTAGATGAATGCCCCATATGTAAAGCGTCGCAGTATAAGATCAGGCGAGATGACCCTGGCGATGTTCAGGGCGAAGAGCGTCCTAGGAAGAAAATTCCTGCCAAAGTTATGTGGTGTGTTCCTATAATACCACGCCTGAAACGTCTGTTCAGAAACAAGGACCATGCAAAGTTGTTGCGATGGCACAAAGAAGACCGTAAGGCAGACAATTTTACACTGGAAAGTTCTTGGCCTTGCATGTACACTGGGGATGATTATTTCAACAAAGCACACTACACAGTTCTTCAAAACTCCTCTGTGGTGGAGCCGTATGTTGAGGTACACAAGAAGCTCCTACGATCCCAGTTTTCAGGGAAGAATGAAGCTTGGATTATGCGTGAACACATGAAAACTTTCGGCGATTGGTTGCGAATAAAATTTAATGGTGATGACAGTATTGATGACCAACTGTATTTGTTGGCTAGACAACCATCATGGCACATCCTCACGTACAAAGCCTACGAGATAAATGGAAATATATTTTACACCGTAGACCAAGATAAAAGGAGCATCAACCAAAACAGTGGTGTCCGCATAGATGCCATTGACCCAAATAGAAAAAGGCAAACATATTATGGCCACATAGTTGAGATTTGGGAACTATACTATGCACCTAATTTTAAAGTCCCTTTGTTTAAGTGCCAATGGGTGAAGATGACCGGAGCCGGGGTAACAATTGACAAGGATTATGGGATGACAACAGTAGACCTCGACACGATTGGGTACAAAGACGAACCATTCGTCCTTGCTGCTGATGTGAATCAGGTGTTCTATGTAAAAGACATGTATACAAAATCAAAGAAAGAAAAAAACGATGACAAATCAATCATCAATGAGTCCAAGCGTCACATTATTCTTTTAGGGAAAAGAAATATTTTGGGAATTGAGGACAACTCAGACATGTCAGAACTTTACGAAAAGGATGACCGAATTGCGCCATTCAGTGTGACCAAAGATCCAAGCATAATTCTAAATGCCGAGGACACTCCATGGTTACGACATGATCATGACCAAGGGACATATGTCAAGAAGAAGATCACTAATGTGCCCGCTTGATGTAACTAGCTTAGCAGTGTGATGTCGATCAAGTCACATGTGTATTGGGCATTTTGGTCAAATAAATAAAGATCTACATTTGTATTTGGTCAAATTAATGTTTACTAATACTTCTTTTGTAGTCATTTACTGACTACTGAATATCTACATTTGTCAGTGAAAAAGTTTAGTTCTAAAATGAATGATCTTGATGAGTTATAAAACCTTTGTATTCAAAAGTTTTTCATATAGGGTCATTTAGTGTCTCATTAACAATTTTCTATTTAAGGGTACACTTAAAGGTCGCATAATTGGACAATGAATGGTGAAACACAAATAGTTTAACGTTGAAATAATGCATAAACTAATTTGTTGTTGGTAACCAAGCATTTTATTTTTTTTAATTGAACAATATACTTTTGCATTAACCAAATTCTAATGGTTAGTTACATTTATATTTGATATTATAAAAAAGGTAAAAGATTTTATGTTATATATTTTTCTAGTGTATAATAAAGCAAAAGGAAATTTAATCGTTATTTTTAAAAAAAATTTGTGGCATGTATTTAATTTATTATATAATTTACAAGACCTAGAGCAATTTATATAGATATTAAACTATATACTATCCAAAACATCTAAAACCTGCCCACTTAAATTTCGTTTGGCGCCTAAACAGGCCTTTAGCCCCGGTTGGTATTACCAACCGAGGCTAGAGGACCTTTTGCCCCGGTTGGTTATATCAACCGGGGCTAAAGGTGTTACCCTTTAGCCGCGGTTGGTATTACCAACCGGGACTCAAGGTCCTTTAGCCCCGGTTGGTAATACCAACCGGGGCTAAAGGTGGCCTTCCTATATAAGGGTTGCGGCCGATCTGTCTTCCTCCTCCCCTCTGTCTTCATCGATCTTGCATGTACAACTACCGCGCCGCGGCGCCCTTCTTCCTCCAACCGTCGACACGCCGTCGGAGGAGCCTGCCGCCGTCCGAGCGCCGCTGCCGCACACCCCCTACTGCGCCGCCGTCTCTCTGACAATCTCGTCGCGCCGCCGCTGCCGTGCGCACGGCCGTCTGAGCCACGCCTTTAGAGGAGCCCGCCTCCATCCGAGCCACGCCGTCCGAGCGCCGCCGCCGCAACACCCGGTCCCTACCGCCGCCGTCTCATCTCCGGCCTCCGGCCGCCGTCTCGCGCGCAATTCCAGCCGGCGCCGCCACCACCGCCGCGCCCGAGCCCGCCGTCGGAGTCCGTTGCGCATGCGCGCCCTTTCCAGCCACCCGCGCCCGAGCCTTGAAGTCGATTTGTCGGCGCCGCGTTGAAGCAGAAAAAAGAAAGAAAGAAAGAAGAAAGAGAAATAGAAAAGAAGGAAGGAAGAAGGAAGAACATGAAAAAGAAGGAGAAAAAAGAAGGAGAAGAAGAAGAAAGAAAGAAATTAGAAAGAGAAAAATATAGAAGAAGAGAGGAAAAGGTGAATTTAGATATGGATTTGTTAGTTTTACGAAATTGATGTATATGTTTTAGTTATATATTTTAGTCTTAGCAAATTGATGTATGTTTTAGTTATATATTTTAGTCTTAGCAAATTGATTTAGTTTTAGTTATATATTTTAGTCTTAGCAAATTTATTTAGTTTTAGTTATATATTTTAGTCTTAGGAAATATATTTTAGTCTTAGCAAATTGATTTAACAAATTATTACACCTTTCCATTATTGCTATATTATATATTAAGTATACCCTTTCCATTTAGCAAAGTGTGTACCCTTCTATTAGCAAATTATTACCTCTATAAGCGTCGACGCTTTCCATTATTGATATATATGCGTCTACCCTTAAGTGTTACACACTTGTTTAGAGTTTACACACACACTAAGTTTCTACCCTAAACCCCTAAGCTTTCATTTGTTAGAGAAATATATACCTTTCATTATTTGTAGTTAAATGTATAGATCTTTCATTGGTTAGAGAAATATATACCCTAAGTGTCTACCCTAAACCCTAAACACTTTTATTACACACACACTACTTAATTAGTGTCTACCCTAAACCCCTAAGTGTGTAAACCCTATAGATATACATCCTAAGTGTCTACCCGGCCTATACCCTAAACCCTAAGTGATGTCTACCCTTTTGGTTACTCTAAGACTAAGTGTCTACCCCAAGTGTCTACTCTAGAGAAATATTGACCTTCCATTATTATTGCTAGTAAACATGTATATATTTCTACCCTAAACCCTAAACCCCTAAGTTTGTAAACCCTATAGATATACATCATAAGTGTCTACCCTAAACCCTATAGATATACATCCTAAGTGTCTACCCTATACCCTAAGACATGTCTACCCTTTTGGTTACTCTACTAAGTGTCTAAATATTGACCTTCCATTATTGCTAGAGTAAACATGTATATATATGATTTGATATAGATATGGAAGACCCGAATGACGACATGGAGGCTTTATTGTTTTCAATGATCAACGATGGTACTGATCAAGTAGTATATGGCACCAATCAAGTAGATGACGGAAGTCAGTACTTTGCGCCAGATGTTGAGCAAGAAAATATCGCGCAAGACAATGTTGCTGAGGTATATATATGTCTACAATCTCTTATGTATACATGAAAATCAAAATAATTACAGTTGTATAGTTATATTTATAAGTTTTGTGTGTCTACATACATAGCCGTCTGCATCAACGACGACTACGGGGAAGAGTAAAAATGTATGAGGCCCGAAGAAGCCATTGGAGGGTCGATACATTATCACGGAATTCGATGAGGAAACAGGGGCAGTACTTGGACCACATGCACATAGATTTGTCCTCAACTGTGGTTACCTTGTAAGGGATAGGCTTCCGATCAGTGCTTGTGAATGGCGGCAAAGGAAAGGACGTCCTGACATTAGTTTTGTCTCTAATCGTGACAAGGAACTAATTTGGCAAGAAGTCCTTCAACATTTCTTGCTTGATACAGAAGATGAAGCTTTGAAGGGGAGAGTTAGGGACTGTGCTATGAAGAAGATGGCAACATATTTCCAGGCCTGGAAGAAGACATTGCATAATGATTTTATCAAGAAGAACCTGACTCCAAATTTCAACAAAAAGGCCTACGTCAAGTTGAGACCGTTTTGGGATGACTTTGTAGCTTTCAAGACATCCGAAAGAGGCGAAGCATGAGCTCAACAGAACCAACAAAATGCCCGAGAAAAGCAATACCATCATCACATGGGATTAGGTGGCTACAAGACTGCCATTCCTAAGTGGGAAAAAGAAGAAGATGACCTTCAAGCTAGGGGATCCAACCAGAATCAGATAACTGGGCTGAGCGCAGTAAGTGGTGGTTTTTTGGTCACGGGAGAGGCATTGACCCTCAGACCGGGAGATTAACATATACCGAAGGACTCACAGAAGCAGCAAGGAAACTGGTTGAAGCTCAATCTTTGAGGGAACAAGGAGTATGGTCACCAGATAGAGATAAGGATGAGCTGACATATGCCCTGGGGACTGCAGAACACGGTGGGCGAATGAGAGGTCGTGGCGCGGTGCCATGGAAGCATGCCTTCCATCAAGACAAAGATACATATAGAAGCCACCACAGAAAGAAGAAAGAGGAGGAAGCTATGAAACTTAGCATGTCGCAAATGCTTAGTGAAGCACGCGAAGCAACTATTCAAGCAAAAGAGCGAGAAGAGAAACATGAAGCGAGAATGGCCGAGGAAATCAAAAGGCAAGTGGAGTTAGCAATCAGCCAAATGCAAAGTACTAGATCAGTACCGCAAGTCAACATCAGCCCATCATCAGCTCACTTGAAAAGCAGTTGTGCTTCCATGGAAGTGCCTCAACCTGGTGATGACGCAAAGCTACGCTTCCCGGTGGATGACATCACAGAACCGAATACACCATGTGAGCTGCACATTCCAGAGGGGGCTACAACAATCATGGTGGCTATCGGTATTGTATCTCCTATCGACCCTACGAAAACACCAATATGCCATGGGTCAAAAGTACCAGCTGAATATGCTCGCGTCTCGGTGGATAGAGTTCAAAAAGGTCATCGCGATGTTAAGCTTGACATTGAAGGAGGTGATGGGGAGACGCCTTTAGGAAAAGCGGAGAAGACTTTTATTTGTTGGCGCAAGCGCTAGATCATTATTCCTGGGGCATCACCTCCTATTGTACCGTCGCCGCCTCCTCCTCATCCTAGGTGCGAATGAAAGTGAATCATACCTATCTCTTAATTTTTCACTAACTTTGTATTGGCTTAAATAGCGATACTTTATTCACACTCGTTGTTTTCACTGTAGGACCTCACCTAGAGACCTAAGTCACCATTCATCACCTGCTAGTCATAGTGTTGCGAGGGATGATGATGGTGAAATGCACGGCACGGCTTCCTCCCCAGAACCTCCAAGGCGCTCTCCATCTCCGAAACCAGCCCCATCGCCTCTACGACGTTCTCCAATGCCAACACCGGCCCCATCGCCTCCACGACGTTCTCCAATGCCGACACCGGTCCCATCACCTCCACGACAGTCTCCAATGCCGACACCGGCCCATTGCCAAAGAAGAGGACCGCCACAAAAGCAAAGGTGTCGGCCGCCCAACCAAAAACAAAGAGGCAAGCTACAAGGAAAGTTATTGTTAAGATTCCTCAGAAACTTCCGTCTAAGAGGACTGAAGAAGAAATATCGGCTTCAATAAAGGCTGATGTTGCCGCACAATTCAAGAAATTTAAAGACGACGATAAAGCAAAGAAAGAAGCTAAAAAGCCGTTCTACTTACATCAATCAGCTCTAAGGCAAGAGTTGGATGAAAAGAAGAGAAAGCTACGTGATGCTCAGAAGAAATCTCCAATACTGAACTATGACCGCACTCTCGAAAAGGCAATTACCGAGTGGAAAAGAGCAGGGAAGGGTGTCCCACAGCTCAGGGAACAATCAAAACAATCAGTGCTCCCGCTAGTTGTTGGGAATGAATATGGTTCAAACATGAGCATGCTAGAAGACTACAGTGGCCCCAAGTTCAATTATGATGGTATCGAAGATTTCTTGAAAGGAGCTAATATATCCGCGACTCAATTTTACGGAAATGCACTCATCGTAAATGCCATTGTAGTCGATGAGTTCAAGAGAAGTTATGTACGTGGCAGAAGTCTGTACAACACATCAGCCCTCAGGGATCTTGGTACGCAAATGCGCAGGTTAAACTCGTGGTACATGGAGGCATGTACCAAAAACCCTGATGACGACCGCATTTGCGTCAGAATTAGAAAAGAACATTACTTCCGAGGTGATGACCTTATATTTGTTCAGTATAGTGAGCTCCACCAACTATGCCACATGGATGCTCTATACAAATCTGTGATGAGCTGCTACTGTCTGTAAGTGATTATCATTTCTTTTAGTAATCTGACTATAGCACATATGTATATGTATAGTAACTAACTATCCTCAAACATATATATGCAGATTCTTGATGTTAATGCTCAAACGTAAGGGAGACATGGAAATTGGTTTCATTGATCCATCAATCATATTCTCGGATCCAAACACTCCCCGCGAACAATGGATACCTCAAACGGAGAGGAATCTTCGGAGGTTCTTGGTCAACTAAAAGACCAGATAATATATACTCTTCCCATACAACTTTGAGTGAGTGTTGTTATCGTTTGCACAATTTGTCTTACTTATTACTCAATTCAGCATAAAGATATATATGTTGACTCTATAAACAAATGCAGTTTTCACTGGATACTCATAGTCATCGATATGAGAAGAAGTGCATATATAATCTTTGACTCATTGAGAAAACCACCGGGAGATTACCAAGATATGATAGACATTATCAAGGGGTAACTTTGATCTTTAAATATGGATTCTTGCTCTTTAACTACACTGCAAGAGTTAATTAACTAATGATTCAATTATTGAGCAGGGTTTGGGCTTGGTTCGTCCCGAAACACTGTCTGGAACTAGAAGAGACACTACAGGGTCCTCGTATGTTACCTGTAAGTTCTACTAGCTCTCGTAATCTGTTACCTTATCATGCTTTAACATATGCGTATGATGACGATGGTAATCTTTTCATATCTTACAGTGGATTCTAAGACAGCCACAAGGCAACAATCTGTGTGGATACTACGTTTGTGAGTACCTCACGGTGTATGCAAGAAGTACTCTTACAGAGAAACTAAAAGTATGTAATATGTATATATAATACATCCATTTTATTTATTTGTTGCTATTAACTAAATCTTATGTATATTAACACTTGTTTCTTTATAATGCAAATTGAAGACGCTATGGTTGCAGCAACAAGTGATGCAAGAAGACCGCCTCAAAGGAATTCAAGAGACATTTGCTGGATTTTTTCTTGAAAAAGTGGTCAAACCCTGAGGAAACTACTATTACGACCCGACCGAACCACTCAAGCCAAATCAAGACGAACATCTGTATGATATTTAAGTGGCGAGAGCGTTTGTGTCTTAAGTCAAGTAACAATGGATAATGATGTAAATTTTATGTGCATATATATATTATACTTATAGAGTTTCATAGTTTATTTGTGTTTAATGCTTGAAACTAACTTATAAGTGCGTGAATACATGTATTAGCAGCGAATACATGTATTAGAAGCGTAGAATACACACATTTGAATACCTAATCTATTTGGAAAACCAAAATAAGAAATACCAAAATAAAAAAAGGGTCTTTAGCCCTGGTTGGTAATACCAACCGGGGCTAAAGGGTGCTGCCACGAGTGGTCCGCCTACGCCACCTGGCGCACCCTTTAGCCCCGGTTGGTAATACCAACCGGGGCTAAAGGTCGGGCTTTAGCCCCGGTTGTGCAAACCGGGGCTAAAGGAGGAACATTTAGTCCCGAATCCTTAGCCCCGGTTCAGGCACCGGGGCTAAAGGCCCTTACAGACCGGGGTTAAAAGTCGGTTCTGTACTAGTGACTGTAAGGCTAGTAATAAGAGTAATGTTAGGACTTGCATTGCACCCTTGAATGTGAGCGTGAGCACGTACTGATAAGCGATGCATAGCTTTAGTAAATTTCTAATTAAGAGCTGCCAGATTTATAACAGAAGTTTTAGCTAGATGCTAAATTACTTTCTTATTTTCCTCCACTTGGAAGACTCTGGACATACTGACAATGGCATGAACACACAGAATAAATGACAGCAGCATCTACTACTTGTAGATTGTCATCAGCTTCGTCTTGTTCAAAGTAATGTGCACAATATTATTTACCTAATTAGCTCTACCAAACACAATCTGTTATAAGCATGGATCTCGAGCATATACAAACATATATACGGTCCTTGTCGATCGTCATCATTCTGTTTATGTATCTTTGTCTTGTCGAAAGTGATGTGCACAATATTTAGCTAATTAGTGTTGGAATTTATATGGGCTTGGCCCAATAACAAATTCAGAAATTCCTAATAAATCTCAAAGGCTTATGCATGAAAGCAAGAGGGGATGTGGGAACTATTTAGTACCACCTTGCTTGTGTAAGTGGAGGTATTGGTTGGACCGAACTATATAACTAGACTATCGGTCACGCCAATAAATATAAAATTATAAAGAGCTAGAGTTTCTACCTCTTCTCGCTGTTGCGTCACCATAGCTACTCCAGTCCGATCGTCGGCGTGCACTGGCGACCGGGCGAGCAGGTCTTTGGAACCCTCGTCTTCGTGATCCTGCAGCGGGAGAAGGCGAATAAGGTTTTTGGGAAGCGCTCTTCGCGCGACTGCTCCCAATCTTCACGACGGGTCGTCTTCCGTCCAAGTCAGGCGGTGCTACGTCCCGGCGTATTCGTCGTCAGCTGAACCGAAGTCTACCGCCGCCGCTGATCGACATCGACGACATCGACATCATCTTTAACAACCTGAACGTTGCTCAATCGACACCTGCATCTTCGCCGTCTTCACCGCAATCTACTACTTCTACAACTAGTAGGTATAAACCTCGTGATCTAATCTTACATTCATATTGTCCAATCTATCTAGTATACAAGCCATGTTTATGCTAGTTAACTTGAACATGCTATGTGATATGTGGTTTAATCATGTTAGTATGCAGTACATGCTTATTCTAGTTCCTCAATCTGTCATGATTTATATTCTGGTATTAATCTGGAAATTGTCATATATTACAATCCAAAAACCTTATTATAGATTTCTAGAATTATCTATGGCTAGTTTTGTTGACGCGTTGAAGCCAGAAAAGTTTAATGGTGCAAACTTTAAGAGGTAGTCCGTCAGGGTCACAGATTGGCTTACTGTCATGAAAGTTTTCAGGGTCAAAGATGGCTTGCCCGAGGGTAATATCTCTGATGAAGATCAGAGAAAATATCAGGAAGCTAATAAGATCTTTATGGGAGCTGTGCGTATTGTGGTGTCGGATCATATCTATAATGCCCTTATGCACTATGAAAATGCACAGTCTCTGTGGAACTATCTAAACTCCACCTATGGAGCTTCGGATGCAGGCAAAGAGCTATATCTCATGGAGAGCTTCCATGACTATAAGATGGTTGGAAACAAATCTATAGTCGAGCAAGCTCATGAGGTGCAGCGCATGGCAAAGGAACTTGAGCTCCTTAATTGTGTTATACCCGATGAGTTTGTGGCTGGTTGCATTATTGCAAAGTTGCCTTCTTCATGGAGGAACTTCGCCACAAGTCTTAAACACAAGAGACAGAAAATATCAGTTGAAAACCTGATAGCATCTCTTGATGTTGAAGAGAAGGCTCGGGCTAAAGATAACACTGAGAAAGGGGACGAGGATATAGCTAGTGCCCAGGTTTTCAACTGATATTTTCTGTCTCTTGTGTTTAAGACTTGTGGCGAAGTTCCTCCATGAAGAAGGCAACTTTGCAATAATGCAACCAGCCACAAACTCATCGGGTATAACACAATTAAGGAGCTCAAGTTCCTTTGCCATGCGCTGCACCTCATGAGCTTGCTCGACTATAGATTTGAACAAAGTAAAGGTTAAGCTTTTCAATGCCAAATCAACTACTCCCTTCAAGAAGAAGAAGAAAGACAAAGCTTAGATGCCTTGCTTCACCTGTGGAGAGCTTGGTAATTTTGCTAAAGACTGTCCGGAACGAGCGGACCGAAAAGAGAAAAAGAAGGTCAACCTCGTGACTACTAGCAAAACTGATGACGGGTATGGTAATTTCCCTACTGTACTATCAGTTTTTCAATCACCAAGTTGGTGGGTTGATACAGGTGCTAATATTCACGTGTGTGTGCTGATATCTCTTTGTTTTCTTCTTACCAGGGGCTCCAAGGTTCCTCCGTCCTAATGGGGAATGGGTCACATGCTTCTGTTCGTGGTGTTGGCACGGTAGATCTGAAGTTTACATCGAGGAAGATCGTGAAATTGAAGAACATGTAGTATGTCCCTACTATTCGCAAGAACCTTGTTAGCGTATCCCTTCTTTTGAGAGATGGGATTAAAGTAGTATTAGAGTCCAATAAAGTAGTTATATCCAAGCATGAGCAATTTATTGGTAAAGGCTATGAATGTGGAGGCTTCTTCCGCTTATCTTTGCAGATTTTAGTAATAAGTCAGTTAATCATATTTGTGGCACCATTAATGATAATTCAAGTGTTTGGCATTCTCGTTTATGTCATGTGAATTTTGGCTTGATGTCGCGTTTATCTAGCTTGAGTTTAATTCCAGATTTCACTATTGCCAAAGGTTCTAAGTGTCATAGTTGTGTCCAATCAAAGCAACCTCGAAAGCCTCATAAGGCAGCGGAGGAGAGAAACTTGGTGCCTCTTGAACTCATACATTCTGATCTTTGCGAGATGAATGGTGTGTTGACAAAAGGTGGAAAGAAATATTTCATAACTTTAATTGATGATGCAACTAGATTTTGCTATGTTTACTTGCTAAAAACTAAAGATGAATCGCTAGACTACTTTAAAATCTATAAGGCTGAAGTTGAAAATCAGTTAGAGAGAAAGATTAAACATCTAAGGTCTGATCGTGGTGGTGAATATTTTTCTATACTATTTGATGAGTTCTGTGTTGAACATGGCATTATTCATGAGAGGACAGCTCCCTATTCACCCGAATCAAACGGGATTGCCGAGAGGAAAAACCGCACGTTGACTGACTTGGTGAATGCCATGTTAGACACTGCTGGACTATCTAAGGCATGGTGGGGGGAAGCTTTATTGACTGTGAGTCATATCCTGAATAGAATTCCAAACAGAAATAAAGAAACAACTCCATATGAGACAACTCCATATGAGATATGGGTTGGTAGGAAACCATCACTTTCATACTTGCACACGTGGGGATGTTTGGCGAAAGTCAATGTTCCAATTTCTAAGAAGCGTAAGCTTGGGCCGAAGCACTTTCATACTTGCGCACGTGGGGATGTTTGGCGAAAGTCAATGTTCCAATTTCTAAGAAGCGTAAGCTTGGGCCGAAGACTGTGGACTGTGTCTTTCTAGGATATGCTCACCATAGCATTGCTTATAGATTTTTAGTAGTAAAATCTGAAGTTCTTGATATGCATGTAGATACAATCTTTGAATCTCATGATGATATATGTTTTGAGAATATATTTCCTATGAAAGATATGCATAGCAATGCCAAATTTTCTACTGAATTAGCCCCTGTTTTTACTATACCTATCGAGAATCGTGTTGAGTCTTTTGAACAACCACTTGAAGAAGTCTTAGAGGAGGATGACAATGAAGTTCCTCTGAGGAACAAGAGACAAAAGATTGCAAAATCTTTTGGTGATGATTTCATTGTGTACCTTGTGGACGATACTCCCACTTCTATCACAGAGGCATATGCATCACCAGATGCAGATGATTGGAAAGAAGCTGTTCGTAGTGAGATAGACTCAATTCTTTCTAATGGAACTTGGGAGTTATCTGAATTGCCATTTGGTTCTAAACCCATTGGTTGTAAGTGGGTGTTCAAGAAGAAGCTGATACTTGATGGTACTATTGATAAGTACAAAGCCCGACTTGTGGCTAAGGGTTATACTCAAAAGGAAGGCGAGGATTTCTTTGATACTTATTCACCTGTTGCTAGAATGACCACTATTCGAGTTCTACTTTCCCTGGCTACCTCATATGGTCTTCTCATTCATCAAATGGACGTGAAGACACCTTTTCTTAATGGAGAGTTGCATGAGGAGATTTATATGGATCAGCCTGATGGGTTTGTAGTAAAAGGTGAAGAGCAAAAGGTGTGTAAGTTATTGAAATCGTTGTATGGCTTGAAACAAGCACCTAAACAATGGCATGAGAAGTTTGACACTACTTTAACTAGTGCGGGCTTTGCTGTTAATGAGGCTGATAGGTGTGTGTACTATCGACATGGTGGGGGCCAATCTGTTATTCTATGCTTATATGTTGATGATATTTTAATCTTTGGAATAAATATTGATGTCATAAATGAAGTCAAGTCTTTTTTGTCAAAGAGTTTTGACATGAAAGATCTAGGAGAAGCTGATGTAATTCTAAACATCAAGCTAATTAAGGAAGAGAGTGGGATTACTTTGTCGCAATCACACTATGTTGAGAAGCTTTTAAGCCGATTTGGGTTTATGGATAGCAAGCCTTCTCCAACACCTTATGATCCTAGTGTGACACTAAGAAAGAACAAAAAGAGTGCTAAAGATCAGTTGAGATATTCTCAAATTGTCGGTTCACTCATGTATCTAGCTAGTGCAACCAGACCAGATATCTCTTTTGCTGTGTGCAAATTGAGTAGGTACATGTCCAACCCGGGTGATAATCATTGGAATGCACTTGAAAGGGTCTTACGCTATCTTAAAGGTACAATGAGTTTTGGGATTCACTATTCTGGGCACCCAGCTGTGCTAGAGGGATATAGTGATGCGAACTGGATTTCTGATATTGATCAAATCTATGCCACTAGTGGGTATGCTTTTACTCTTGGAGGTGGCACAGTGTCATGGAGGTCTTGTAAACAGACTATTTTGACTAAGTCAACCATGGAAGCAGAACTTACTCCTTTAGATACAGCATCTGTAGAGGCAGAGTGGCTGCGTGAGCTCTTGTGTGACATGCCGGTGATTGAAAAAACCAATACCGGCTATCCTTATGAACTGTGATAATCAAACAGTGATCACTAAAGTGAATAGTGCAAAGGATATTGCGAAGTCAACAAGACATGTTAAAAGATGTTTGAAGTCTGTCAGGAAGCTGAGAAATTCCGGAATAATAACTGTGGCTTATGTCCAAACCGACAAAAACCTGGCAGATCCCTCTACTAAAGGGCTATCACGGAATGTGATAGAAATTGCATCAAGGGAGATGGGTATGAGACCCATGTGAGTTTGTAGTAGTAGTAACCCAACCTTTTTGATCGGAGATCCCGTGACTAAGGATCTGGGAAGAACAAGCTGTTGATAAACTGAGGAGAGTATAACTATAAACCCTCTCTAAGTGAAGATACAAATACTCTCAAAAGAAATGAGGCACTGTATGGTAGGTTGGATAAATGCCTTAATATGTTCTATTGGCTTTCATTAGTGAAGATGTTGTCCTACAGAGCATTCTTGAAAGAACATACCTATATGAGTTCGACTGTTAAAATGTTGCAGTCTATGAGACTTCGGTAGTCTCTAGTAAACTCATTAAGAGACCACAGAGTACGACATATATGCTCAACTCACGGAGTAAGGCTATTGGTGGTCAGGTACTAGTTTGGCTTTGGGTAAAGCTCATTCGCACAAAACATGCAATTCAAGGCGTAGTCCATTGTTCAAGTTGTGGATGAGTATAACTTGAGGTTCTAGGCGGAAGTTCAACTTCACAGTCTCTGCCGAAACACTGGTATATCAAACAAGAGCGAGAACAGGCAAATCTCTAAATGGGTATTTGAGATCTGGTGGGGGATTGTTGGAATTTATATGGGCTTGGCTCAATAACAAATTCAGAAATTCCTAATAAATCTCAAAGGCCCATGCATGAAAGCAAGAGGGGATGTGGGAACTATTTAGTACCACCTTGCTTGTGGAAGTGGAGGTATTGGTTAGACCGGACTATATAACTAGACTATCGGTCACGCCAATAAATATAAAATTATAAAGAGCTAGAGTTTCTACCTCTTCTCGCTGTTGCGCCACCATAGCTACTCCAGTCCGATCGTCGGCGTGCACCGGCGACCGGGCGAGCAGGTCTCCAGAACCCTCGTCTTCGTGATCCTGCAGCGGGAGAAGGCGAATAAGGTTTTTGGGAAGCGCTCTTCGCGCGACTGCTCCCAATCTTCACGACGGGTCGTCTTCCGTCCAAGTCAGGCGGTGCTACGTCCCGGCGTATTCGTCGTCAACTGAACCAAAGTCTACCGCTGATCGACATCGACGACATCGACATCATCTTTAACAACCTGAACGTTGCTCCATCGACACCTACATCTTCGCCGTCTTCACCGCAATCTACTACTTCTACAACTAGTAGGTATAAACCTCGTGATCTAATCTTATTGTTCATATTGTCCAATCTATCTAGTATACAAGCCATGTTTATGTTAATTAACTTAAACATGTTATGTGATATGTGGTTTAATCATGTTAGTATGCAGTACATGCTTATTCTAGTTTGTCAATCTGTCATGATTTATATTCTGGTATTAATCTAGAAATTGTCATATATTTCAACAATTAGCTCTCTACCAAACACAATCTGTTATAAGCATAGATCTTGAGCATATTCAAACATAGATACGGTAATCAACCTTGTTGATCGTCATCATTCTGTTTATGTATCGAAAGCGAATGAGGATAAAGACAATCTGACAATCGCAAGATAACACAGATTAAATGACAACAGTAACTATTGGATCCTGAAAAACTTGTTGAATGCGATGGCACAAAATATTTACAAATCTAATCAGACACATCACGTTGCCGATCTTGAGCATTTTGACGTCGTAGATGTCGTCATCATGTGCGGAAAAACATATTTAGCTGAGGCTGCTGCCCATTTACTAATAATGTAATGTAATTGGTTCTACGTGGTACTACTCGGCACTGCTCTAGCCTCTGAAACCTTTGGTACCGCTGTTTCTTATTTTGTTGTAAATTAAATACAGGAAAGAGCTACTGTATTTAGGAAGGTGTCTTGTTTTGAATTGTCCCTCAGCTGATATGTCATCAGTGGCGTACCTTTGCATTGCCCAAACTACATAGAACATACATTGGTCGTTGACCATCGGCTGACTTAGGATATGCATGCCCATAGAGAAAGTGTCTCTTTACATCCTTCCACATTGATAGAAATAAAGATTATGGTGAAAAAATTCTTAGTATCTTCAACTAATCTACAAATATTGCCATCCATTCACTATATATCTTGTTTTCATAACAACTTTGATTCCAGTTGCTTGACTTAGTTTCGATTTGACACAAAGTATTTCTATCAATATATATACACTTTCATAATATTGCAAGGTAAATGGCGACATCTCTTGCTGTAAATGGCACCTTTTGACACAAAGCAAAGTAAATGGCACACTCTTGCTATAAATAGTATAAATAGTATATATCCCATAAAGGAAGTCGTTTTGGACAAGGTTGGAGTAAAATATTAGGAATATAAATCATGAATAATTTTTAAGTTCTTGAGTGTTTGAAAATGTGAAAATCATATCAATAGATTGGTTTTGCAAAGTACTTCAATAAAAATACACATATATTATATTTTAATATTTTTTTTCAAAAAATAACCAGTCAAAGTTACACTTTAGAGACTGTGTCGTTTTCCAAAACGACTTGCTTTATGGTATGGAGGGAGTATATATATATATATATATATATATATATATATATATATATATATATATATAATGACATACACCTTTCTATCAAGTGTAAATTTCCATAGCCTTGTTAATTTTTATTAATGGACTAATAGACTATAAGTTCTAAGCATATATTATTAATGTTAAAAATATGAACCAAAATTGTTAATAGACTATAAGTTTTAAGTATATAATTAATATTAAAAATCTGAACCAAAATTGTTAAGAGACTAATAGACAATAAGGTCTAAGCATATTATTAATATTAAAAATCTAAACCAAAATTGTAAATGACATATATCCCAAAGATAGATGACAATTTTATTTGTTTCAACAAATAACTCATCCTCCTATCTCCAAATTATGATATAATAAATAATAAATATCAAAATTTAGTCCAAAAATTCTACAAATTTGCATGGTATAGCATGTCTTTGTTGGAATAATATCGCAAAAAGTCTAGATACTTGTAAAGACCACCTAGTCAGGGAGTGCCTCAATCCATCTCATCGGCACTGCTTCCGTGGAGGTTATGCATAAATGCAGGCCAAAGAACAATTGGACTTGATATGGCGCAGGCACACTACCAACGTGATTAGGCTATGAAAAACAATATTTCTTGCTATACATGCATGCATACGTGCAACTTGTAGATTATGTTGTTCTACAACACTTCTCTGCTATAAATTGTTTAGTCAAAATTTTCTTCTTGGATCTACAACTTTGGTGTACAGAGGTTGGAATGTATCGCATCTGAATAATTTCAGTCGCCTCTAATATCTTAGGTCATTTTTTTCGGTTGCCACCCAAATGGTAGTTGTTGCTATTGTTGCGGCCTGGGTGTTTGGTAGTTGTTGCTATTGTTGCGGCCTGGGTGTTTGTTGCAAGACCCGGATATAGCGTGCCATCCCACATCTCATGTCTACATCTTCCTTGTGACAATCGTAATGACGTCTCTATTTTTATAGAGGCATACTTGGAGCTCGGCTGTCAACTTGCATGCATTTGGAATGCATTCAAAGAAAAAAAAATTCATGACCGTACAGGAGGCATTTTTTCCTACCACGTCAGTAGGCATCAGCTGCTTATTTCACTCCAATGTTGCAACTTCCACTAACGAATCATCTGCAATCATCGTCACCGGACATCACCATTATTAGGAGGTGTTTGGATCCGGGGACTACAGTTTAGGAGATATCACATCGGGGGGACTACAGTTTAGGAGATATCACATCGGGTGTTCAGATACTAATTAGTTGAGTTGTGGACTTGTTGAAGAATTGAAACAAGAAATAGAGTGTTGTGGATATGAAACTGTGTACTGTTAATCTAATTATTACCAATTCAGAGAAGGTAAGAATCAATAAAAAGTAAAAAAATATGCCTGAAAAATTCTGATGAGCTTATTGTGTGATTAGTAGACCTGTAAGCGTGTGACCTTCTAACTATTGAGTTCATTTTTTTTACAAATATAGACTAGAGTTGAGCTTACAGTATGTGGTTAGTTGAATATATTATTAGTGTACCAGATGCTAGCCCTCTCTCGCTCCCTTTCTCTATGCTCGCACTCGTCGGAGCAACATTGGCAACCCGAGTGACTCGTTTGAGCTCCACGCTAGCACCGTGCCCCTCCGCTTCAACCGATGATAGTATCGTCGAGTGTGCCATAGCCTCCTCTACGTCCCCATCACCTTCCCTACTTGAATCGAGACCTAGCTATATGCATGTTTCTTTTCTTCGCTCGCCAGTGAAATACCGTTGCCGACCATGGCGCCGCCTGACGCCAGCTACCCTATACCGACCACAACCAAGCTACCCAACCCTAGGCATCCAATCAGAAACCAATGGCCATGATTAGAATGAGGGCGTACCCTTTTGGATCGGTCCATAGGATGGTGTGGACGTGGTCCACCATCCCGTCAGCCGGACCACCACGGTTCTCCACCATGGACCAACCGGATCCAGCCATGTGGCACACCGCACACACGTGGATAGCAGCCTAGTCAACACAACGGACATTGACTTTTTGCGAAATGGCCCTTGATCTTTTGTGTAAACAACCCATGGTCCAAGAAGTTAAAAAATAATTAGATCTAGGTCCTATTTTAACATTTTAGCCGCTAAAGCCATCAGTTTTTATACCCAAGGACCAAATCTTTATAAAATACATCTTTTACTTGTTTTAAAATGCGAAATCAAGTTTCATTTATATAGTGTTTTGCTACTAATCTTGTTTTAGGCATAAATCTTTATTTTAACTCTGAATCGATCCGTTCAAGTTGCGTTGGAATCGTAACAACTTAAACTACACATTAGTATCAATGTTTTCCATGTCAAGAGCTCTAGAATTTCATGATTTAAATCCTAACTTGAATAATGATTATGCAACATGATTTATAAATAGAATATGATTAATTTAATTTAATCTTCTAATCCAAATATAAATTTTACTTAATTTGACATAAATATTTCTCTAAAGTATTTTATTCATGTTTTATAATAATTAAAATATTCTAAGCCTATAGTTCCCTTTTTCTTCCATAAAAGTAATTCTGTAGATGTATTTTTTTATTGTAGCTCCAAATAACGTGTCTTTTGTGTCTAGGTGATTATGTAGCTTGCTTTTCAAATCCTTTTTCAATGATAGGTATAGCATCAAGTTAGGGCTATCCCGGGACGTGCCACCACATGCCATGGCTAGCTGCCATGCGCCAAAGGCCACCGCACATGTCCGCTCGCTCGTAGTGCTCCGTCATGTACTTAGCGTCAAACACTCGGTTGTCGCTAAGGATAGCTTGAGCTAGAGCCACAAACTCATGCCAAGTGTCGAGCAGTGGCCGCGGGCCACCGGCGAGCAACTTGGCGAGGTAGGCGAGGTCGTACGCGCCACCGAAAACCACCCAAGTGAGTACGTTTCGCTGCCGCGCCATCTTGTCGATGTCTGCAGTAACGCGACGGACTGCTGTGTGTGGTGGTTGCAGCGGGCGTCGAAGTTGGAGAAGATCACCTCCCACACGAGATCGAACAGACGTTTGTGGCCATCGAAGAGGACAAGGTGGTTGCCATGCTCGTCGCAGAGCGTGATCCCTAGCTGCAGGATGGGCACCTCCTCGATGCTAGCCTTCACGTGCGGAACCACCAAGCACGCCGCTGGCAGGCTAGTCTCTATCTTTTCAGTTTGCACCGACATCTTACTTCCTATGTGATGTTGCTAGTGACCAAGACATATTCACGAACTGGATTTACCGAAAATAGTCTCCACAGCTAATTTTACTGGACATGAGAAGACTGCGCTCACACACACATATACATATGTATATATATGGCTTCTATTCTTCCAACGTACTACAAGTTTTTTTTCATGCATGTAGAAGCCGCAAAAATTATGAGTTTCAAGCTATACTTCCTTCCTTGACATCCAATAGGCATGTTTTAATATTGTTAGTTTCCCAAATGCAGCCCACCGTTGCATAGAAATTTAATATGCAAGTTTTGTTTGAACGATGGCCCACTGCTGTTTGTTTGATATACCTGGATAAATGGGACCTCATGAGTCATGCCCATGACACACTAACCTCATGAGTCATCAGAAACCTCATCAGTCATGCCCATGACACATTAACCTCATGACTCATGAGTCCTCAGAGACCATAAGATAGTTTCGTCATAATATGCAACGTGATACACTGTAGAAGGATGTGGAGATATTTGTAAATACAAAGTTTAAAAAGAATAGCATCAGTTATGTAGTAACAAATTGCTATGTAGCAGATGCAGTAAGCCTTGACATTGAGTTTGAGTCTGAAAAAGTTTTAAATCTCCGACTATAGCTGTTTGAGAAAGATTTAGCTAAGTTTTTCATGTACAACTTAGCTCTTAGCTACCACTATAGCCTATTTTGTGACATAGAAAGCTAAGGCCTTGTTTGCATCCGTGGTCTAAAGTTTAGACCCTGCACTTTTAGCACTTCTTTTAGACTCATGGATCCAAATAGGGGTCTAAAATATGGTCTAAAGTGACATTGGGTCTAAAGCAGGGTCTAAAATTTTTAGCACCAAAAGAGGTGATAAAGAGGGTCTAAAGGTGCACAACATACTTTAGACCATAGATCCAAACACCATAGTTTACATGTTCTAGAGTCTAAACTTTAGACCCACATTAGAGTCTAAACTTTAGACCCAAACTTTAGACCATGGTCTAATGGATCCAAACACCACCTAAATAATGCTTCAGTAGGCTATTTAAAACACTGGAAAATCACACATTTTATTTCCATTTTTGGTAGTGTCACTGTCAGACGTGATGGCTGTTTTATAGCCGGCAGTGATATTTTTCTAGTAGTAGACTTAGAATCTGTTTGTGGCCAAAACCAACAAGCCAATTTCTAATTCTAGCCACAAGCCCACGACAGCTTGATAAACTTGTATTTTGAGGAGAGTGAAGAAATATGTTATGCACTACCAAAATGATGAGTTCTCCTAGTATTTTTATATAGTAATAAAACATTACCACTAATCATAGCACATGATAAACCTCATTAGCAGGCACTTAGTAGGGCAAGATTAGACTAATTTTTTAAAACTAAAACACTAGGAGAACTCCATTTTACTAGGAGAAGTTTTAAATTCTAGTTATGATGGGACCTTTACTTTTCCATATTTTTATCAGGGTCTATTAACTCTCATAGTGATCATCTACGTCCATCTACTTTTTTATGTGATTCAATCTCACAGTGAATTCAAACCTACAGTGAGCTTCGAGGGAAAGTTGAAGGACACATGAACTGATTGAGGACATCCCAACCGTGCATCCTACTTCAAGTACTAATCAGTCATCATCAAACATAAATGACACAATTCAAGGTCCTCTTACAAGAAGTCGTTCCAGAAAATTATAAGAGCAGGTGAATTCATTCCTTATTGATTTTAATCTTGATATTTTTAAGAATATTATACTACCTAAGTGTTCTACTTTGGTTGTACTTAGGTATACACATCTAGAACAGAATGTTACTCTACATGAAGAAAAGCTACATACCAAAAACGGACCAGTAGAAGAAATAGACCAGTTCTCTCAGGAAGAAGAAAAGCAACAGATCAGTTCGGACAAGTCCAGAAAAGCAACAGACCAGTTGTCCAAAATGGACCAGTTCGGACTAGTGAAGTCCAAAACGGACCAGTTAAAGAAATGATCATATATCTCTACTCCGAGAAGCTTTTGAGACCAATGAGGACATTTTGGAAAGCTCTTCAAGTCTACTTTCCAATGCAGCAAACCTCACCACTTGTGAACGTGCCAATATTGAGATACCAACAGATTAGTGAAGACTGCTCTAAAGGTCAACAACCAGCCTGATGGTTAAGTTCCCATGCAAAACTGTATCATTCTATAATGTTTCGTGTTGCATCGTATACATGGTTGGAAAGATGGTTAAGTCTACTTTCCAACGCATTTAACGGTGCGTCATTTGGACTTCTCAAGAGTGAGTTATTGTCAATTTACTGAAGACTACGCAGAAGATCAACAGCCTCGCGAAGCCACTTCAGAAACCCATTTCGTGGAGGCCTTTTCACATTCTTAGTCTTTTCATTTCCATCTCGTGTTTACACCTATATAGCAGGGTTGTTGCTAGTATATATCCCCCTTTGCATCCTTGCAAACTCAGACTTTTGATAATCGAAATATCGAACCTTTGTTCAGCTAGAGAGAGATTCTCTACCCCTTTGCTCTTGTATTTTCCTTCGCGGAGATTACAGAAGCGGCCGCGTCATCGGTACCCAATCCGTGCTCCTGATCTTCGAGTTCAGGTTGCGTAGGTTTGTTTCTTTGATAGTGTGGTTGGGCGAATCCTTGATTCAGGCTGCCGTATAGAGACGGTGGTTGGTTCCTTGTGCGTGTCGTCAGGTTGCACTAGTTATCGCTGCTTGCAGCAAGTTATCGGCCAATCTTTGGCTAGTTATCAAGAACAAGATCCTACATCGTGAAGATCGGGACCGTATCTCATCAACTGGTATCAAAGCTTCAGTTGCCACGGTAGTAATTTTTATCCTTAGCTATATATATTTGTGTTCATCCTATCCACTAAAAAGCCACAAAATATTCTGCCATAACCCTTTGTTTCAATCTGTTTTTCTTGTGAGTTTGGTTAAATTTTGGTTCATTAGAGTCTTTGTTTAGTTGCTGATCATATTATCCTTCGCGTGTCCTTTGAGCTTCTTTCATATATTTGCAAATCCCTATATAAAAAAAATCAGAAACCCGTATCATCCTTCGCGTAAACTTTGATCCTATCAAGTTAGAACGTTGACGGCTGTGTCTTGTTTCTAAAAAAAGTGTATAAGTGTTATCTCTAGTATTGTTCTTAGTTATAAAAAAAGTGTGACAAAAAAAGAAAAGAAAGAAAAGTGCAAAAAAAAGAGAAGTTGAGAAAAGTTGAGACAGAGAAGTCAAAAGTTCAGTTTGTTTATGTTCACAAGTTCTGAAATTTATATCAAGTTGCACAATCAGTTACTATCTATCCTTTGGTACAAAATTTTGCTTGGGTTTGATTGCAACACTTGCATCCTAGGCATACACCTTGTTTGCATCAAATCTGAAATTATCTTTGCGTGTGTGTTTGATCCATTTACACCAATCATATCTTGTGGTCAGCACTAGGCACTGAACTTCTATTTTGAACTTCGATTTAACTTTACAATATCGAGATTTCAGATTGCATTCCTTGTTAATTATATCCCCACCAAGCTCCACAAATAACCCACCGTCATAGGAACGCTGATCTTGTATTCTTCCAACCATCACTTTCGGTTTCCACCTCGCATTGGTCCTCTGTAATCTGCAGGAATTCATAAGAGCTTTGGTTGGTAAGAGAGGTGAGGTTGTGTGATTCCACATATATTTTCCTATTCCATATATTCCACATATATTTGTTGCAATCTTTCACTAACTTGACAGGAAGATGGGTTCTAACGTTGAGATTGATGATTGTGTCACCATGGCACAATTCAATGAGATTAAGCAAAGCGTGGAGACACTAACAACCAATCTTCAAGCACTTATGACTCGGTTGCAAGAACCTCCTCCTGAAGATGCAAATGCAAGTCACCATGAAGAAGAATTTGAAGAAAACGAAGAACAAGCTGTTGCTCATCTTGCAAGAGAACAGCGAAGACGACAGAGAGACCGTGTGGTTATAAATGCAAGAAGGCCCCCACTTCCTTGTCATGGAAATGGTCGTAGAGGTGCTGGTCATGGAAGAGAGCATGGACTAGAAGAAAGTGGGACTGACGAAGAGGATGAAGAAGAAGAGGTTGAACAACCCCATCGTGATGATCGTCGTCACCGAGGAAATTATGGGCGAAATCAGCCCAATGAGGAGAGGTTTGGCAAATTAAAATTCACCATGCCCAAGTTTGAAGGAGGATCTGATCCTGAAACATATCTTACATGGGAGTTGAAGGTGGATAAAATTTTTTGCTTGCACAATTATTCAGAGCGAAAGAAGGTTGTCATGGCTGCTCTTGAGTTTGATGGCTATGCTCTAATCTGGTGGGAGCAAATGCTAAATGAAAGAGAAGAGGCTGGCCAAGGTGATGTGCGTTCATGGGCTGAAATGAAGAGAGAATTGAGGGCAAGATTTGTTCCAAAACATTATCGTCGTGATCTTTTTGACAAGCTACAGTATCTGAAGCAAGGAAGTCTCAATGTTGATGAATATTATAAAGAGATGGAGAAGACAATGATTAGAGCCAATGTGTATGAAGATGAAGAGCAATCAATGGCACGTTTTATGTCAGGGCTGCACCGCAACATTCAGCGCATTGTTGAATTTCAGCTGTACAACAATCTTATTGAGTTGGTGCATCAAGCTAGCAAAGCGGAACGTCAATTGCAGCAGGACATAAAGTCCAATCGAGGAGTATCTTTCAGCACAAAGAGTGCAGCAAGTGCAAGCAAATTTACACCAAGAGTTAGTGGAAACAGAGGTACATTTTCCAACTCAAGTGGTGGTGCACGATCTAGCAATTTTGGAGCTTCTAGTGGCAAAGAATTGGCTGCTCCAAATGAGAGGAACAAATCAGCAAATACATCATCTACTTTAGTAGGTTCTTCCAGCAAAAGTAGTGGAATTCAATGTTTCAAGTGTGGTGGTTGTGGTCATGTTGCAAGAGAGTGTCCAAATAATCGAACCATCATTGTGAATGACAAAGGAGAGTATGAATCTGCTAGTGAAGAAGAACAAGAAGATAGTGAAGAGGAGAATAATCTTGAGAAGGATATTTGTGAATTTGAATTTGGTGCTGCTCTTGTTGTATGTCAGATTTTGAGTGTGCAAATGAGTGAAGCTGAAACTGGACAGCGGCACAATCTTTTTCAAACTAGATCTAAAGTGCAAGATAGAGTTGTCAAGGTGATCATTGATGGTGGAAGTTGTCACAATCTTGCTAGCAAAGAAATGGTTGAAAAGCTTGGTTTAAAGGTGCTAAAACACCCTCATCCATATCATGTGCAATGGCTTAATAATTCAGGTTCTATTAAGATTGCACAAAGAGTGAAAGTTCCTTTCAAGATTGGTGAATATATTGACACCGTGGAGTGTGATGTGGCACCTATGACAGTGTGTCACATATTGTTGGGAAGACCATGGCAATATGATCGGTCATATCTACATTGTGGTAGAACCAATCAATACACCATCAAGTGGAAGGGCAAGGAGTTGATTCTTAAACCCATGACACCGCAGCAAATTCTAGCTGAGCAATTGCAAAAGAGCTCTACAGTGAGTAGTGAGAGTGCAAAAGAAGGAGAGAAAAATAATTTGAGTGCCCTCCACAAATCAGTGAGTGAGAGCCACAAGCCAAACATGAGAGAAAACAAAAAATAGAGGGAGAGAACTTAGTGATGATTTCCACCAAATCTGAAATGAGAGATGTGAGGAATAACCCAGAACAAATATTATACATACTTGTGTGCAAAGACACATTGCTTTCAGCTAACGACTTAACCTCTGTCCCTAGTGTTGTTGCACGTGTTTTGCAGGAATATGAAGATATTTTTCCAGAAGAAACCCCTGCTGGACTTCCTCCCTTGCGTGGCATTGAACATCAAATTGATCTCATCCCTGGAGTTGCACTTCCAAACCGTCCAGCATACCGCACCAACCCAGAAGAAACTAAGGAGATTCAAAGGCAGGTACAAGCACTTTTAGATAAAGGTTATGTGCGAGAAAGTTTAAGTCCTTGTGTTGTCCCTGTTATTTTGGTGCTAAAGAAAGATGGTTCATAGAGGATGTGTGTAGATTGTAGAGTCATAAATAACATCACTGTTCGTTATCGTCATCCTATTCCTAGGTTAGATGATATGCTAGATGAATTGAGTGGATCCATTATATTTTCTAAAATTGATTTGAGAAGTGGTTACCATCAAATTAGAATGAAAAGTAGAGATGAATGGAAAACTGCTGTTAAAACAAAGTTTGGGCTGTATAAATGGTTAGTTATGCCTTTCGGTTTGACTAATGCACCTAGTACATTCATGAGATTGATGAACCATGTCTTGTGAGCATTCATTGGAAAATTTGTTGTTGTTTACTTTGATGATATTCTAATTTACAGCCAGACATTGGAGGAACATGTTGCTCATATTCAGCAAGTTTTGGATGTGCTTAGGAAAGAACAATTATTCGCTAACCTTGAGAAGTGCACATTTTGTACAGATCAGGTTGTGTTTCTTGGTTTTGTTGTCTTAGGTTCAGGAATTCAGGTTGATGAATCAAAGGTGAAAGCAATCAAGGATTGGCCAACTCCTGAAAATGTAAGTCAAGTGAGAAGTTTTCATGGACTTTCTGGTTTTTACAGGAGATTTGTTAGAGATTTTAGCACCATAGCTGCTCCCTTGAACGAGTTGACAAAGAAAGGTGTTGCCTTCCAATGGGGTGAGCCACAAGAGAAAGCTTTCCAAGAGTTGAAGCAAAGATTATCCGAAACCCCCTTGCTTGTGTTGCCGGATTTCACTAAAACCTTTGAGGTTGAATGTGATGCAAGTGGGATTGGAATTGGAGAAGTTCTCATGCAAAATGGACAGCCCGTTGCATACTTTAGTGAAAAGTTGGGAGGATCACAACTGAACTATTCGGTGTATGATAAGGAGCTATATGCTTTGGTAAGAGCTCTTGAGACTTGGAAACATTACTTATGGCCAAAAGAATTTGTTATTCATTCAGATCATGAGGCTTTGAAGTATTTAAAGGGCCAAGCAAAACTGAATCGTAGACATGCTAAATGGGTTGAATTCATTGAAACTTTTCCATATGTTGTAAAATACAAGAAAGGTAAAGAAAACATTGTTGTTGATGCTTTATCTCGTAAAAATGTTTTGTTAAATCAAATTGATGTAAAGGTACCTGGAATTGAAAGCATAAAAGAATTGTACTCTATTGATCATGACTTTTCAGAACCTTATACAAAATGCATAGCTGGAAAGGGATGGGAAAAATATCATTTATATGATGGATTTTTGTTTAGAACTAACAAATTATGTGTTCCACATTGCTCTGTTAGAGTCTTGTTGTTATAGGAAACACATGCAGGTGGACTGATGGGTCACTTTGGATGGAGAAAGACCTATGAGATGCTAGCTGATCACTTCTATTGGCCGAAGATGAGAAGAGATGTTCAACGACTCGTGCAAAGATGCATCACCTGTCACAAAGCTAAGTAAAAACTGAACCCCCATGGATTATATACTCCCTTGCCTATTCCAAATGCTCCTTGGGAAGATATTAGCATGAATTTTGTTTTGGGATTACCTAGGACTAAGAGGGGGAGAGATTCAATTTTTGTTGTTGTTGACCGCTTCTCTAAAATGGCACATTTCATACCTTGTAATAAAAGTGATGATGCTTCCCACGTAGCCTCTCTATTTTTCAGAGAAATTGTAAGGTTGCATGGCATGACCAAGGCAATTGTTTCAGACCGTGACACCAAATTCTTGAGCTACTTTTGGAAGACATTATGGGCAAAGCTTGGTACAAGGCTGCTGTTTTCCACCACTTGCCACCGTCAAACGGATGGGCAAACTGAAGTTGTGAATAGAACACTCTCTATGCTGCTACGAGCCTTGATAAAGAAGAACTTGAAGGAGTGGGAAGAGTGCTTGCCACATGTGGAATTTGCTTACAATAGGGCATTACATTCTACAACTAATATGTGTCCTTTTGAGGTTGTATATGGTTTCAAACCACTTGCTCCGATCGATTTGTTACCTCTACCATTGCAGGAAAGGAGTGACATGGAAGCATCCAAGCGCGCGTCTTATGTCAAGAAGAATCATGAGAAGACCAAAGAAGCAATTGAGAAGAGGTCCAAGTACTATGCTGCATGGGCAAACAAGCATCGCAAGAAGGTGACATTTGAACCTGGAGATTTGGTTTGGGTACATCTTCGCAAAGACCGCTTTCCACAAAAGCGCAAATCCAAGTTGATGCCTCGTGGAGATGGTCCATTCAGAGTATTGTCCAAGATCAATGACAATGCCTACAAGATTGAACTTCCTGAAGACTATGGTGTTAGCACAACCTTCAATGTTGCTGACTTAACACCATTCTTTGGACTAGAAAATTCAGAGTCGTCGAGGTCGACTCCTTTTCAAGAGGGGGAGGATGATGAGGACATCCCAACCGTGCATGCTACTTCAAGTACTAATCAGCCATCATCAAACATAAATGACACAATTCAAGGTCCTCTTACAAGAAGTCGTTCCAGAAAATTACAAGAGCAGGTGAATTCATTCCTTATTGATTTTAATCTTGATATTTCTAAGAATATTATACTACCTAAGTGTTCTACTTTGATTGTACTTAGGTATACACATCTATAGTAGGATGTTACTCTACATGAAGAAAAGCTACAGACCAAAAACCGACCAGTAGAAGAAACGGACCAGTTCTTTCAGGAAGAAGAAAAGCAACAGATCAGTTCGGACCAGTCCAGAAAAGCAACAAACCAGTTGTCCAAAACGGACTAGTTCGGACTAGTGGAGTCCAAAATGGACCAGTTAAAGAAATGATTATATCTCTTTACTCCGAGAAGCTTTTGAGGCCAATGAGGACATTTTGGAAAGCTCTTCAAGTCTATTTTCCAATGTAGCAAACCGTACCACTTGTGAACGTGCCAATATTGAGATACAAACAGATTAGTGAAGACTGCTCTGAAGGTCAATAGTCAGCCTGATGGTTAAGTTCCCATGCAAAACTATATCATTCTATAATGTTTCGTGCTGCATGGTATACATGGTTGGAAAGATGGTTAAGTATACTTTCCAACACATTTAACGGTGCGTTATTTGGACTTGTCAAGAGTGAGTTATTGTCAATTTACTGAAGACTGCGCAGAAGACCAACAGCCTCGCGAAGCCACTTCAGAAACCCATTTCGTGGAGGCCTTTTCACATTCTTAGTCTTTTCATTCCAATCTCATGTTTACACCTATCTAGTTATATCCCCCTTTTCATCCTTGCAAACTCAGACTTTTGATAATCGAAATATCGAACCTTTGTTCAGCTGTGTGCTAACAAACCCTAGAAAGAGATTCTCTACCCTTTGGTCTTGTGTTTTCCTTTGCGGAGATTATAGAAGCGGCTGCGTCATCGGCACCCAATCCGTGCTCCTGATCTTCGAGTTCAGGTTGTGTAGGTTGGTTTCTTTGAGAGTGTGGTTGGACGAATCCTTAGTTCAGGTTGCCGTATAGAGACGGTGGTTGGTTCCTTGTGCGTGTCGTCAGGTTGCACTAGTTATCGCTGCTTGCAGCAAGTTATCGGCCAATCTTTGGCTAGTTATCAAGAACAAGATCCTATGTTGTGAAGATCGGGACCGTATCTCATCATGAACACTTTGAGAGTTCATTGACCCAGTTGAAATTCATGGGGAAAAGTTACAGTGCATTTCACATTTTTTAGGAGGTATTTTGTGGAAATGATCCTTATGAAATTGTGAAGCCCTCCAGTATGTTTTTGAGGTTTTTTTATTTAGGTTTCACATCCGTCATCTGAGTTCTACTGGCTAAATGAAAGACAATACTCAATTTAATCTTGTTTCTTCTCTGATCAACCACATCCTTCTATAGGCTGAATATAAGGCGATACTCAATTTGCTAGAGTTGCTCTAGAGGATTCACTACTAGAGAAAAGGTCTTTGGTTGATGTCCAAAATATACAATAGTATCAGTAATTTTTGTGTCCGGGACTAATAGAAGAATTAGTCCCGGTTCCAAATTTCCTAGGCTTCGAATGACATTTAGTCCCAGTTCGTAACGCACCAACCCAGACTAAAGAGACTCCTTTAGACCCGGTTGGTGTGACAAACTGGGACCTTTAGTCCTAGTTGGTAATGTCAATCCAGACTAAAGATAGATCCTTTAGTTCTGGTTGGTGTTACGAACCGGGACGAAAGGACCTGTCGGATACCTAGAAATAGGGTACCCAATATACCAGACTCCACAAAAACAAAATCAACCATCAGGGGTTGTTCCGCCTCGCCCGAACCAAGGGGGCGTCATCTGTGACATCATCAACCCTCGGGGGCTCTTCCGCCTCGCCCGAGCCAAGGTGGCGTCACCCGAGACGTCATCAACCCTCGGGGGCTCTTCCGCCTCGCCCGAGCCAAGGTGGCGTGACCCAAGACGTCATCAACCCTCGGGGGCTCCTCCGCCTCGCCCGAACCAAGGGGGCGTCATACGTGACGTCATCAACCCTCGGGGGCTCCTCCGCCTCGCCCGAACCAAGGGGGCGTCATCTGTGACATCATCAACCCTCGGGGGCTCTTCCGCCTCGCCCGAGCCAAGGTGGCGTCATCCGAGATGTCTTCAACCCTCGGGGGCTCTTCTGCCCCATCCGAGCCAAGGAGACGTCACCCGTGACGTCCCTCACCTTCGGAAGTCTCACCGCCCTCAGCAGCCTGGGATTCCCTAGTCCATATAGTCAAAAGGTCCACAATACCCTCCGTCCTCACGGATGGGATTTAGGGCATGAGTCGCCATGCCAACCTCTTTTCACCCTGCGGTACAAGGTCCTGTGCTGCCTAACCGACGACTTTTGCGCACTACACCTGTGCCATGCCTCCGACGGACACTCCAACAGGGATTAGGGCGTCATCAACCCTGTATGATGGAACGCGGGGGTGCCCGGTCCTATGCGACCAGCCCCAGCCCATGCCCATGTAAGGGAACAGCGGAGTTCCCGGTCACAAGACACATGGTTATAGCACAACAAGGACGAACAGGATCCAGACATCTGTCTACTGGCGCAATCTTCCTTAGGAAGGAAGACAAAATGAAGACAAAGCTCCCCTCAGCAGCAGCCCAAGTCGGGCCCACGTTCACTCCCCCTCTCTCTACTGTACTCTTCCATCTCTCTCTACGTATAAAGGGAGAGAATGGACCTCCAATCTCTAGGGCTTGACATCCCAACGTTCATTCTCACACACGCGAGCACACACCAGAACCAAGAACCTCATACGCACGAGACCTGGGAAGGCGCTTCCCTCTCTCACCAAAGCTTGTAGCTCCCCTCTACGAGCTCTCTATGCTCAGTGATACAACTCCGCAACACACTGGACGTAGGGCGTTTGTGCCTGAACCAGTATAAACCTCTATGTTCTCCGAGCGTAACCATCCAAACTCTGACACGCTTAGAAATTTACTCGTTGGCCGTCTAGACCCTGCCATTTTATACATCGACAGTTGGCGCGCCAGGTAGGGGGCCTTTGCGTGTCACCCGTATTTTCAAGTTTCGGATGGATGATCGCCGCGTTAATTTCGCTCCGGGCTCCATTGTTCGTTTTGGTAGCCTGGACTTCCAGTGCCACGGGCAGGGGGCCGACCTGGCTCTCCGTCGCCCTACGGCATCCTCCGAGGTAGCCATGGACGCCATCACCGCATCCATGACCCACCTCCATCTGTCTCCCTCCGGGGAACAAGCCGCTCGTGGGGCGGTCGTCTCGCGGGCCAATTATCTTCCGTTCGAGCGCCAACTCGACACTCTCAAGGGACCCCATCCAACTCAGGAGTCCCTGCACAACCTCTACTTCGCATTCACCAACGTGACGGCGCAGCTCGCGGGAGGGCGGTCGCTCTCTCCTGGGCGCGTCAAAGCGCCCGTCACGGAGGCGCAACCTTTCGGCATGAGGAATGCCGCCGTGACGTATGCGGAGATGGTGGTCGTGTGGTTCCATGTTGACCCCGCAGAAGGGACACGAATGGGACTTGCGTCCCACCACTCTCGCTCCGCCTCCGATCTCCTCACAAGCTTCGAGGCCACATCTTACAACAACTCAAGTCGTGGGAGCGTTCATCCCTGGGACCCCTTGGACTTCGACGGTCTGGAGGATCAGGAGGCGCTTCACGGCTTCCTCTAAGCCAGCGATTATCTGCTTGACTCCGGCTCGAGCGATCCCAACGAGGACCATGGCCGCGAGTGCTTCATGTGAGACGCACCTCCACCCGGAACCGCCGTTGACCCCACCCTCATAAAGAAGGGGACGACGACGGCGACGGCAACCACACACCCGTCCGCCAGACGGGTATTCCGGTACCCTAGCCAAGGCCCGACCCGCAGTCTTCGGAGTCCTGGCAGCAGCAGCTCCGTGACCTCCGTGACATAAAGAAACAGCTCGTGGAGCGCCAGCGAAACGTGAGATTCGAGCGCGAAAAGCTCGAGCGCAAAACCGACAGGGACCCCGCGGAGCCTCGCACTCGCAGGGAGGCCCGGGCGGTACACCACCGCATCATCAACAACGAATATGGCACGCCGCAGTTCACACGGGCAAGCCAGAACATCGCGGCAACAAGGATATTGCTCCGCAACCTTCCGATTCGAGATGCTCCTGACAGCAAGCTCGCTCACGACGAGCTGAAGACCCTTCTGGAGCGGGCCACGGAACAACAGGCCGAGAGGTCCGCGTCGTGGAGGGGCGGGCTCAGTGCCGACCACCCAGCCGACGCGGCTCCTAACAACCGTGAGGGGTTGGTCCATCCGGATCCCGCACCGGCTGAACACCGGCGTCCCACCGTGCACGCTCGCGTAGGCGAAAAGCGCGACGTGCGCGACACGCTCAACGCGCGCAAGCACGCCAAGCAGGACGGCGTGAGCCGAGGTTACCATGTCCGACGTGGCGGTCGATATGATAGCGATGTCCCAGGCCGGAGCCACCGAGCCCCTTGGCGTTCATTCCCCGCATCCGGCATGCGCCGTTCCCGCATCCTTTTCGACAGCCAACCAACGTCGTCCGGTACTCCGGGGAAACGAACCCCGGGCTCCGGCTCGACAACTACCGCCTGGCCTGTCAGGCCGGCGGCGCGAACCATGACGACTTCATCATCCGCAACTTACCTCTTCATCTTTCGGACTCAACCCGCATGTGGCTTGAGCATCTGCCACCCAACACCATCGATGGGTGGGAGTCCCTGCGATAGGCCTTTGTCGGGAATTTCCAAGGCACCTACACGCGCCCAGGCAACCCCTAGGACCTCCGCAGCTGCAGACATAAGGTGGATGAGTCCCTCCGAGAGTACATTCGTCGCTTCTCTCAGCAGTGCACGAGGCTCCCAATGGCGGCCGATGCAGACGTGGTCGGAGCCTTCCTCATAGGCACAACCTGCAAAAAGCTGGTCCACGAGCTGGGCCGCAGCAACCCTCGTACCACCGAACGACTCCTTGACATCGCCACGAGCTATGCGTCAGGAGAAGAGGCGGTCGGTGCAATATTCCACCCCGACAAGGAAAAGGGCAAGGAAGTCAAGACCGCCGGCGAAGGCGGCTCGAACCATGCCTAGAATAGGAACAAGAAGAAGGGTAAGCCACAGCGTGGCGGCGGTGACAACGTTGTCGCAACGGCAGAGCGCAAGCCTCCCCGTCCCCAGGGCGGGAAGAAGGTCGGCTAGTTCTGCGACATGCTCACAAAGCCATGCCCGTATCACAATGGACCAGTCAAGTACACACTCCGCAGTGTGACATGATGGCCAGGTACTTCAAGGCTGTCCCCGACAAGAACGAACCGAAGGAATTAGAAGGCTAGGACAGGGACGGGAGTCGCGAAGACTCCTACCCCCATGTCAACAAGTGCCTCATGATCTTTGGAGGCCCAGAGGCCTATAGCTGCAAGCATCGGCAGAAGAAGGAGCGGCGCAAGGTCTTCGCAGTCGCCCCGGCAACTCTGTCCTTCCTCGACTGGTCGGAGCCCGACATCACGTTCGGCCGAGATGACCATCCGAGCCACATTCCCCACCCGGGTCGTTATCCACTCGTCGTGGACCCGATCATAGGGAGCGTGCGCTTCACCAAAGTACTGATGGACGGGGGCAGCAACCTCAACATCATGTACTACAATGCCTTCGAGGCCCTCGGTCTACGTAGGGAGAAGCTTCGATCCTCAGGGGCTCCCTTTCAGGGAATCATCCCCGAGAGACAAACGGTACCCATGGGGCAGATCGTCCTGCCCGTCACGTTCGGGGAGCCGGACAACTTCCGGACCGAGTATCTCACCTTCGAGGTCATGGCTTACCGAGGGACTTACCACGCAGTGTTGGGGAGGTCATGCTACGCGAAGTTCATGGTCGTTCCCAACTACACTTACCTCAACCTCAAGATTCCGGGGTCATACGGCATCATCAAAGTCTCCTCCGACGTCAAGGTGGCGTACCAGTGCGAGGTGGACTGCTGCGAGAACGCCATGGCCGAGGTGTGCAACGAGGAGCTGGTGGCGGCGATCGAAGCCGCTGACAAGATGGACGTTGACCCCTAGAGCACAAAGAGATCGGACGCCTACGACACCAACAGCTATGTCACTTTTCTACTATTATCTAGTATACCTATCACCATGTACATAAACATGTAACTTTACTTAAGAGCAAAAAGTTCGAGGAATAAAAACGTGGGAAATCTCAGACCAACCGCTTAGCAAGGTGCACTCTCGGCACGCGCTAGAACACACCTCGCTCGGGGGCTGGGTAGGGGGTAACCCCCTGTCTACCACTCCAAAAACTTTTTCGCTCAAAACCGCTTTGCCGAACCCGCTAAGTGATAGCCCGATCTCCCCCACCAAGAGAGGAAATCTCGTCGGGTCGTGCCAAAGGGCCGCGAAGTACTCTAGCTCCCCAGAGCCAAGTACCTCCACCCAACCGTATGCCCGAACAGATCAAAACTCCTCCCAGGGAAAATCGGGCAAGTAGCCCAAGCAAAAGGCAAATGCGAAAACTAACAAGAAAACCAACTTAAAATAAGCTCACCAAGGAGCTATCAAAGTCATCTAAAGCCCTCTCGGGGGCACATCACAAGTTAACTTAAATTGTTTATTACAAGGGCCCTCAGCCCTGATCACTGACCACGCAGGGTCACTCCTCCGGCGGCGGGAACACATCGTCGTAAAGCTTGGCGGCCAGGATCGCTGCAGGCTCCTCCGCGTCGGCCTCGATCCGGTCGAGCAGGTCCTCTAGGGCGTCCGAGGGATAGCCTTCGCTGATGAGTGCAGGAGTCACCGCGTCGTAGAGGCAGGCGGCGATGGCCATCGTGCAGTGGACCCCGATACGCAGGGCCTCCCACATCCGCGCTTGGCCCCACTCCCAGAGCAAGCCGACGTGGGTCCTGGCCCCTGCCGGACCACCCTCGACGGCTACCACACCGAAGAGATCACACACCTCGTGCACGGCCTCCCGCAACGCCTGTACCTCCTGCGCGCCGGCCTGCAACCCTGAAGCAACAAAAAGGGGATCTCAACCCCTAAACAAATGACACACAACGCCAAGGCGAACGAGCAAACGAAGGAAACATGCTCGCGTTCTCCCCCTCCAGGCCGTTGACCGTCGCGCGGAGCTGTGAGGCGACCATTTTCAACTCGCTGGCCCGGGCGGAGAATTCCAAAATCCTTCGGTCGGCGTCAACATTGCGCTCGCGCGCCCGGTTGGACAGATCCTCGAAGCGGGCCACAGCGCCATCTCGCTCCCGGCGGATGACGTCACGCTGGTGCCGCATGGCGTCACACTCCTCCTCCATAGGCCCCAGCGCCAAGACGGCCCGGCGCCACGCTTCTGCCTCGGCGTTGCGCTCGGTCGTCAGGCGCTCAACCTTAGCCTGACGCGTCGCGCGCTCGTCCTACAGCATCTTGCGGATATCCTCAGCCCCGGTACGGGCTACGTCCCGCTCTCGTTCGACCCGCTCGATGTCGGTCGCGTCCCAACGTGCTGACGCTCGGGCGTCTTCCTCCCTCACCTCCAAGGCCCTCAGCTGCTCCTCCAGCTCAACCACTCAGCTGTGAGCAGTCAAAAGGGTCTCGGCCACGTCTGTATCCCCGGCTTCTGCCCACGACCCAGGGTCCCACCACCCAACTTCACAGCGGAGGAACTCATACTTCTCGGCGCTCGTCGACATCAGGATCTGCGGGGAAAGGGATGTCAGGAAGTCGACCGAAACAAAAGAAACAACGCTTACGTTCAGGTGGCTTCTCAAATTTCCATGATGAGAGAGGTCGTCGTTGAGCGACGTGACCGATCGATGGAGCTCCTCCACCGCACGCGCCACGCGGCGGCCATGCTCCCGGTGAGAGCTCGCAACACGTTGCCAGTGTCGAAGTTCTCGCTGGTCGTCGAGCACGAACACTAGCTCCCCCGGGTTTTCCCGGCTGACCCACGCGATCGGGCCAACATCCCCGAAGGACTGACGGTCAGCGACAAGCCGGCAAAGGGCCCCATGAGTGGTCTCTCCCCCGGCGACATCCGGCGCGCCCTGGGAAGTCATGCCGGACTGGGGAAGAACAACTTTCGACGCCCACGCGGCCGCCAGCTCCTCCTCTGTGAACGATCGGGGTACTATCACGTCACGAGGCGACCCGACGCGGGGAGGGGGCTGCCCAGACGTCTTTCCTCCCCAGCGCCGGGCGTCACCACGGCGTCCCCCAGCGTCGCGTCCGTCTGGACCTCCTCAACGTCCATAGCCACGGTGACGTCCGGGCCACCCTCCTCCCCAGAGTCGTCGATGACTACCACCTCCGGGGGAGAGGATGGCACGACATGGGATGCGATGCCGCGCCAACCGCGGCAGCATCGTTTGGTGTCGGGCCACTCCCGATCCCGGCGGTGTCCGTCGAACCTGTGGCCAAAGGCGCGACGTCCCGCCCCAGACCAACCGGAGGCGTCTCCAGGCGTAGTTTCTTCCAGCTCGCGTATTCAGAGCTCCCGACGGCCCTGCGACGTCCAGCCGTGTTCACGCCACAAACAACCTACCTCATTGATAAAACAGAGAAGGACACCGCACAAAGCAGGCTTACCGCGGGGAGAAGATGCGGCCATGCTTTCATAACGACTCTGTTACGCCAAGGCTCGAGGACCCCGAACCGCCGCTCCGTTCCCCGTCCCCGCCCTCGCCCTCCACGGGCAGGACAGGAAGAGGAGTGGTCGCAGAACCGTCGACAGTGCCCCCCCCGGAACTACCAGGGGCCAGGTGCGCGCCGAGCACTCTCACCGGCGGCACCTCCACCATCGGCGCGGTCCCAGCCACAGACGCAGTGGCCCCGCCGTTCGAAGTGCGGGAACCACCTCGGACAGAGGATGCCTGTCCTCGTCGTCATCATCGTCGTCCTCCCCGATGTCCTCCCAGTCCACGTCCGCCGGCTGTGGCGGGACCCAGCCCATATTCGCCGCACCTTGCCCTGGCGAAGCGGGAAGAGGCGTGGCCACATGGCGAGCCATCAAGAGGGGGCCCTGCAGAAGAAGCCCAGACGGTGCACGAATTAGTACCACTAAGCAAAGGAAGTGTGGGGAAAAGACACTACAGTACGGCCCTGACTCACCAGCTCGACGAAGTTGAGGTCAGGGCGCATCGGCGGGCAACGAAAGATGCCATCTTCGTTCAAAGCGTCCCCAAGCAGCCCCCAGGCGACGACGAATGCGTCCACCAGCCCCAGGTCCACCTCTGCCATGGCAGATCCCTCGCGCGACGCCCCGGGCACCATGTCGTTCAGCTGACACACCCGTGCCATAAGCGGGAGCACCCGGTGCTGTAGGAACTGCGCGACGACCCTGGAAAGGTTCAGCTCCTGGTGGCGGAGCCGCCTCAAGCTCCAGAGATAGGGCGCTATCCCCAAGGGCTCCTCCGGGGACAGGTCGTCGTTCCAGCTGAGGGGCTCTTCGGCAAAGCGCCGCTCCGTGTATTCCGGGAGTGGCACCTCAGGGTGGTTCCTAATGTAGAACCACTGCGAGTGCCACCCTCGGTTGGACGAACTCATTCGCCCCGGCATGTAGAGATGGGAGTTGGCGGAGCGGAGGCTGATGGCGCACCCTCCGCTCGATGCCACCCATCTCACCCCTCCAGAATAGCGGAGGAACACCGTCGCCTTGAAGAAGAACCTCCACAGGTTGTAGTCCGGCTCCGTCGCCAACATCCCCTTCGACATGGCCGCTAAGGCTGCGAGATGGAGGACGGAGTTAGGATTGAGATTGTGGAGCTCAATCCCAAAATGGTGAAGGATCCCTCGGAAGAAGCGATATGGCAGCGTCCCAAACCCGCGCTCATGGAATGGCAGGAAGGAGACCATGTACCCGCTCGGCGGGTCCGCCTGTCGACGCCGGTGCGAACAATCCATTCGACGTCATCGTTGGCAGAGAGCTCGTGGCGCAGCAGCCCCGCGTCCACCAGCACAAGCGCCCGCTCATACTCAGCCTCGCATCGGGGCCAACTCCTCTCCGAAGGTACTCCGGCCATCAGAAACTTCTCCCGGGAAGAGACGCGCGGCGCGGCGCAAGATGTGGCTAAGATGGACGCACTACGACGCAAACCCTAGCTTTGAAGGATTCGGCGCGAGCAAGGCGAAGTGGCGAAAGAGGCAAATACTGCAGGCTCACGGAGGGTGACGCAGCGCATAGATATTTATAAGGGACGGAAGGCAGAGCGGCGCCTCCACAGCTCCCCACGCGCACGACCCAACGACCCGAGTCGCATTAAATGCGGCCGCTCGGTTACGTCCACTCCACTGTACGCTAGAATACCGGGAGCCGCGCGTGACGGTAGGTAACTGACACCGCCTGACTTCTCTCTTGCTCCGAATCCCGCATCCTGTACCTATCATCATTACAAGATCCACCCCGGGCCCACCACGCCACGCACGCAACATCTTTTCCGTATGCGTCCCCAGCACACAGCAACGAAACCTCCGGCTCGTCCGAGCTCGGCCAACAAACGCAAGGGTCGGAGGGACGCGCACGTGGCACGACCAGCGGTGACGGCCCATTGGCCCAGGTAAGCCAAAGGGATAGGGGCTATAAACGCCCCGACAGTCCACTATGGTCCAGAGAAACGAAGGCCGACCCAGCGGGGTTCGAAATGGCCGTCTCAGGACAACAGAGCGAGGGGCGAATAGGGAATGGACACGCTTGCGGTCATTAGCCTGGCAATCGGATGCTAAGGTCATTCCTAGATTTCGTATTTGAGTCCATCTTTATGGATGATTGGTTCATGGTATTCCTACCAAAGGAAGGCAGCAGGCCCCCGGGACCCATCGAACAGACCCGGCTACTAGATGAAACTGATTTGGGGTGAGCCACGACATGGGACACAAGCCGGAATCCCAACGAACGAGGACCGAGCATCCCACTCAGATTTTCCCGTTATTACCTCGACGAGCATCCATGGTTCGTCCGCCTCGAGCATAGCATGAACCGGCTCACATTCCCCCATCTCGCGGAGAGATGCGCGGGGAACGCACGAAAAGACGGCACAGACCCGAGACATTTCTCTACACCGAGTAGAGACTCGGGGCTGCCGCCGCACCCCTCCTACCGGTTCTATCAACTGGATAATGGAGAGGGAAAAAGAGGCACCATGCCTCACCCGTCAGAGGTCCGCACATTTAAACATAGACACCTTTTTTCATTTTAGATCCACATAAATATTGATCTTTGCAGGGATTACACACTCTCTAAGAGCCACGAGGGGATAAGCCCGGTCATCAGACACCAAAAACACGAAAACGTTTACAAGGTGGACTGAAGGGAAATCCCAGGCCAAAGGGCCGAAAGCTAAGGGTGCCCGAAGGGCACCTACGCCAAATACCTCACCGTCGTCCGACAGACCTAGGTATCCAGGTCAGGCCACCCAGCCGCGGGGCTCGGGAGGAATTTGCCTGAGGTACAAGATCGCCTTGGACGGCGGCGCCACGACCCACGGGCCACCTAGACCAGGCGTGCTGCAGCTGTGGGAGAACAACGGTCGCCTCATCTTCAGGAAACCCCAGGCCGCGTCCCTCCTCCGGAGACGGTTGGGCACTTTACAGCTAAGTTGCCATAGCGGCTCTGTGATCGAGGACGCCGTTGGCAAGCGGCTCCGAGCCCACCGTACATCGGCAGCTCCGAGCCCGCATATCCCGCCAACGGTGGCATCACCATCAACCAGCAGTCAAGGATGAGCCAACTCCTGGAGTCATTCGAAAACTGCAATGACTTTTCCAGTGGACACATCCTTGACTGCCCTCTAGGGGGGAAGCGCGCCGTCGCTCCCCGGAGGCGGAGAGCAGGATCCAACCAAAAGGATGGACTCCACACCTTTCGCCATCCGGGAGCGACTCGTGCAGAGGGTGGTGACACCTCTCTTCCGCCCGGTGGCCAGGATAAGAGGAGGCCATGCACACCTCGCAGAGCTTTCTCTGAATCTTGCCACTAGGCGAAGAGAAATACCCGCACCCCCAACACAGAACTTCCTCTGAATCCGGTGCAGCTCTCACAAGGCTGCCCGCTAGGGCGGCTCAAGGGACTCTCCGACGAGACCTTAGAAGAAGAATCTAGGGCAGGCCATACTGTGTGGATGTGAATCTCCCCACGGGCGGCCGCCCCTATTTATAGCCCGCCAGGGCGCTCACGTGGCAGCAGGCTCGTGAGGCTACATCAACGCCTCCCAACCACGTCGCACTGTGCGACAGCACCCACTTCAAGAGGGTGCAGCGAGGCCATAAATGGCCAAGCAGACGGGTGGCTCAGGAGGCGTTGTTCGGTGTCTTAACCACAGAGCAAGCAGTGCTTTGGCACCGCTCCTCGAACGGGTAAGACACGACACCTCCATTCTTAGGCTACGAGGGAGTGGCGCAGTCAGACCCCGAAACCTGACAAACGCGTCTTCGACCGGTCAATCGACCATGCAGGCCGAAGGATAGCACGGCGCAGGGCCGACTCGTCGTCTCAAGACGCGTCAGCCCGAGGCTAACAGTGCAGCCCGTGCTAGGGCTGGCGTGCGACCAGAGCTCTGGCTCTGACGTACAGAGCAGACCACTCCCTCCCCGCCTCGTGAGGGAGACGAAGGGTCAAGCACTGTGCAAGGTTTCCGAATAAGCCCTTAGGAGGAAATCTCCCTCCTAAGGCTTCGGGGGCTATACCCGGCGGGTGCGCTCGCGCGCACCCACCGGAATCCAAAAATCTAAACAAACCACCATAAGCGCTCTCGGAAGCCTCAGGTGTAGTCCTTCACTACATCGAAGGCTCTTCCGCAAAAACAAAATCAACCATCAAGGGCTCTTCCGCCTCGCCCGAACCAAGGGGGCATCATCCGTGATGTCATCAATCCTCGGGGGCTCTTCTGCCTCACCCGAGACAAGGTGGCGTCACCCGAGACGTCATCAAGCCTCGGGGGCTCTTCCGCCTTGCCCGAGCCAAGGTGGCGTCACCCGAGACTTCATCAACCCTCGGGGGCTCCTCCGCCTCGCCCGAACCAAGGGGGCGTGATCCGTGACGTCATCAACCCTCGAGGTCTCCTCCGCCTCGCCCGAACCAAGGGCCGTCATCCGTGACGTCATCAACCCTCGAGGGTTCTTCCTCCTCAACCAAGCCAAGGTGGCGTCATCCGAGACGTCATCAACCCTCAGGGGCTCTTCCGCCCCGTCCGAGCCAAGGAGACGTCACCCGTGACGTCCCTCACCTTCGGAAGTCTCACCGCCGTCAGCAGCCTGGGATTCCCTAGTCCATATAGTCAAAAGGTCCACAGTACCCTCCGTCCTCAGGGATGAGGTTCAAGGCATGAGTCGCCATGCCAACCTCTGTTCACCCTACGGTACAAGGTCCTGTGCTGCCTAACCGGCGACTTCTGCGCACTACACCCGTGCCATGCCTCCGACGGACACTCCAACATGCATTAGGGCGTCATTAGCCCTGTATGATGGAACGCGGGGGTGCCCAGTCCTGTGCGACCAGCCCCAGCCCATGCCCAGGTAAGGGAACAGCGGAGTTCCCGGTCACAAGACGCATGGCTACAGCACAACAAGGACGAACATGATCCAGACATCTGTCTACTGGCGCAATCTTCCTCAAGAAGGAAGACAGAATGAAGACAAAGCTCCCCTCGGCAGCAGCCCAAGCCGGGCCCACGTTCACTCCCCCTCTCTCTACTGTACTCCTCCATCTCTCCCTACCTATAAAGGAGAGAATGGACCTCCAATCTCGAGGGCTCGACATCCCAACGTTCATTCGTAGACACTTAAACTCGCACACACGTGAGCACACACCAGAACCAAGAACCTCATACGCACGAGACCTGGGAAGGCGCTTCCCTCTCTCACCAAAGCTTGTAGCTCCCCTCTACGAGCTCTCCACGCTCAGTGATACAACTCCGCAACACACTGGACGTAGGGCGTTCATGCCTGAACCAGTATAAACCTCTGTGTTCTCCGAGCGTAACCATCCGAACTCCGACACGCTTAGAAATTTACTCGTTGGCCATCTAGACCCCGCCATTTTAGACACCGACAAGACCCTTTAGTCCCGGTTGGTGTTAGGAACCGGGACTAAAGGACCCTTTAGTCCTGGTTGGTGTTATGAACTTGAACTAAAGGTCCATTTATGGGACGTTAGTTCAAAAATAAAACGTCTTATTCATTGTTAAATGTGTTATGTAGGTTGGATGGTAAGCTACGTACGAGGCGGTGCTTAAGGTTCTGAGTTTGAATCTCACGAAGCATAATGGTGGGATGCATTATTTTTTTTAGATAAGAGGACCTTTGGTCCCGGTTGTGGTAAACCGGGACTAAAGGGTAGTCCCGATTGGGAAACCAGGACGGAAGACCCTTCACAGCCATAACTAAAGGTCACTCACCAGGACTAAAGTCCCTCGTGTACTAGTGGTTGGTTGCGTTTTCTGAATTATTAAAGTACCCCGTATCACAGTCCAATAGTACACCCGGAAGGCACAGAATTGTTTGTATGCGCAAAGGTTGCGTAATATGAATTGTGTCCTCTGTACTGTTCCGAAATATAATAAGTACTCCTCCCCATTCTATTTTGAAAAAACAATAAAACATGTTATAATTTGGATTGACACAGCTAGCCTCCATGGAGACAGCCTACACTATCGATCTCGGGGAGGTCGCCGTCGCCCCTGGCTAGGCGGTCTGCTACCTGACGGTGGCTCTGGTCCTGCGACGGACAGGGGTGAAAATCCTGCTCTTTGGGCTGACGGCGGTGGCGTACCCGCGTCATCACCTCCATGGAGGCGTCGTCTTCGTAGTCTATCAACGGATTGTCGGGGCAGCAATCGGGGTTCGGCCGTGCCGCCGTTTGGGCAGGGGACGACGAAGTTTCAAGGCGGAGGTGTCAATCAAGACGTAACAACTCGGCTAATGGTGAGCCGTGATTGTCTTTCATGTTTGGGGGATCTCCGGGTGAAAACCTATCTCCAGTGTTTCTGGTGGGGCGATGATGACGTCTGTGGATGTCAGTTTTCTCGTTGGAGACGTCGCTTTTGGAAGATACCTTGAATGGTCGCTCCCCTGCAATTGAACCAGAGGTTTTGTGTTGTTGCCAAGTTTCAATACCCGTGTCTTCAATGGTGGCCGATGTCCGACGATCTCTCAGTACATTTTCTTGGTCTGACAGACGTTTGGCGACAGTGTATCGACGTTGATGGTCTTATTCTTGATGAGTGGATATCACGTAGCAAATCATGTGTCGCGTAGGACTAGTCGAGCCCCTTGTTGGGATGTAATTCTCGTGAGAGGATGACTGAAGCTGAAAATATAATTTCCTTTATCTAAAAAACTATGGACCATTGCGTGCTTGGACGCCATGAATTATGCTATCTATGGAGAGTCGTAGGTGCAGTTGTGCAAAGGGTTGTTGTCAACTACTCTCTCCGTCCTATAACAGACTTTGCTATATGAATTGTGCTAGTCAAACTTTTTTAACTTTGACTAAGTTTGTATCGCATTTATATCTCCAAATAAGTTTATTATATAAATGTATATATTCAACTATATCTCTCTAATGATATTAATTATATATTATAAATATTAATATTTTTTTATATATGATTGATCAAAATTTAAAAAAATGACTTTTCGGGAAGCGAGAACGACTTCTATTTTAGAATAGAGGGGGTAAGTTTTTTAGTGCAGAGGGAGAGCTTGGGCCTTCATGCTGTTTGCTAATACGCTTTGTCAAACACCTCTCAGATGAGCTACACAAATATGAAAAAATACGCTTATTTGTGGAGTGAGTATGACCCAATATTAGTGTAAACTAGAGTGATGGGAAACAACGTGACGAGAAAGTCGTAAAAAAGTGCGTCGTTTGGCTATTGATTTTAACTTATTTTGTCATAAACTATTTAAGTGATATCAAATAAGGCCACTAACTGCAACAAAGTGAGCTCTATGCTTACTTATCTTTGAAGGCTTGAACGACATTTAAATTTATAAGATGATGGCTTGAACCGACGACATTTAAATTTATAAGATGACTAGTCAGTTGTTGACTTCACTATTAGATACACTGTGAACAAGTGGTGCGTATATTACAATAACCCACAAGTCCCAGATTCGATATTCTCAACATGTTGTGTCCCACCAATATCCCACTGAACAATGCTTTTCTATAGGGATGTAATTCTTTTCCCGACAACACTTAGCATATCGTCTCACTAAAATGTTTTTTTTTTCCTAGAACGGCACTTGCATATCTCACTCAAATATATATATTTTTTCCTAGAACATGCAACTCTTTCCTGCAGGAACTTGGCTTTAAGAGTGCAACAAAAAATTCAGAAGTGATGATTTGCTTTCTTTCCCTTTCACTTTCAGACTTACAAGTTACCATACCATTTTGTTCATTGCATGAACTATTAAATATATGGTGACACTTATATAGCTTCTACGCTCCCATCTAAGCAAAAATTTATTTGTTTCACATGAATGTACAGCCAAAAGGCATGACTGGCATCTACCTCGTATCTACCACATGATACGGGCATGCAAGTTATGTCCAATAGTGTACCCAGAAAGTGGGGCGGTCAGGAAGGCTAAATGTTTGAAATGTCTATCCAGGGAAAAACTAGATAGTATATATGATACATGCATGGAACAAAGAACCAGAATAACAATATTTTTAAATCAATTCAATATGGTCAAGTAGCATTTATAAAAAAAATTGACATTAGGCACTACAACCAATACTAGAGAATGGGTCTTTGGTTGATGTCCAAAACATATAATAGTCTGGACAAATTTTTTGTCCAGAAAAAATATACCTTTAGTCTCGTTTGGTAACACCAACCCAGACTAAAAAACCTTGTTTAGTCCCGATTAGTATTAGGAACCGGGACTAAAGGTATCAAAACTTTAGTCCTGGTTTGTAACACCAACCCGACAAAAGGTAGACCCGGAACCGATTGGTGTTATCTCAGTTTCCTGCCTTGTATTTATTTTGTATAAAAACCAACAATATTTTGAAATGCATCCTAATTCATTTGGATGGCCAGTAGAAATGATCACTACAAAAGTTCACGCCTATGAACGTCCGCCTCATGTAGCCAAATATCATTCATCAGTTGTGCACCCTCGGTTCTACTACCTCCTCTGTTTTGTTTTGATGCCTCTGCTTTGCTTCAGTTGTCCTTGTATGATACGCGGTCAACAGGCCAAAGCCATGTGAGGTCCAGCATCCGGCCCAGGCCCCAGGATTGTCTTGGTATCGTGCAGCAGAGTCATGGGCTGTCTAACTCTTCATGGACCACACAAACTATGGCCCAGTCTAACTATTTCCATCACCGCCGGAGGGCAGCCTCTGCTCGTCTGCCTCGCTGCAGAGCTCTTCATTCCTGCTGGGACTGGGAGGGAGCCTGGGAGTCGCGTGTCCACGAACTGCTCGATGGAATGCCCACGCCAACCGTGCCTCACAGCCGTCGGTTCTTGCCTGCTACTTGTACGCCAACACGAACAATACTATGACGATCGACACGGGCGCAATTGGCTGGTGAACGTACTGCTCCATCAGGGCTATACTTATACTTCTGTTGAAGCTGCTTGATGCATGCCAACTGGTGTCCATGGCGACACGACATACTACCGCTGAGGCTGATAGATTAATGGTGACACGCCACTGGTAAACGAGCTAGGCTTCTTCACATCAACTCAGCTGCATCCATGGCGTGTTAGAACTGGAAATAGGTAATAACGTCTTACGCAAAAGGACAGCCTTTTCATCTACTGCATAGCTGGCATGCACATATTTACATCAAGTTCAGCATAGCATCAGAAGTTTCTGCTGTACAAGGCATAGATTCATATGTTTTCGTTTGTGTCATTCGAGAAGATGACATGTTCTTAGTTGACTACATTTGGATTAGACTCTCTGGTCTGGTTAATTTCAGTATCAAATGAATTGCAAACTACAAGATTATACATTAATTTTTTGCGGAAATTCTCAATAGTTTTAAATATTTCTGGATGTGAAATCTGGCATGCAACTAAGGAAGAAAGAGCCAATTGGTGACCACAAAGAAAAGCAGAAACTGTTTCACTCAAAAAAGAAAAAAGAAAAGCAGAAACTACTTTGCTGACACACATCAATATTTGGGTTCATAGGAACCTTTTAATATTTTACATGTAACAGAAAGATTAAACAAACACTAGGTTTTATTTGCATTGACTCACAAGACATACGGCTAAATATATAGAATATAGGTCTTCCTCCCGTGCTTTATAAAAACCTCCCACTGTAGTTTTCTGTCTGCCATGGACAGAGTATTTACTTATCCCGTAGCTTCCTTTCTGGTCAAGCTAGCCCACTTTAGGACCACAAACACGTATGTTCTATCATAGAGCTTGTCAATGAGCTGGAAATAAGCAATTCTCCATGTCTTCTTGAAAAATAGGGCCCAAAACACCATCCCTATTCCAGCCATGAGTCCCAATACAAGACCAAGATAAAATGACATCGGCCCATGTTCTTGCCTGTTGGTTCTGGGATAATCATGAGCTAGCAAACCAATCCCTGAACAGTTGATCAGAAGAGGAGGTCCACAAAGTGCGCTGTTACCGATGTACATACTTGATGGGTTGTCAGTGTTGAGGGTATCAAGTTGCCGGCCTGAAGGTATTCTTCCAGATAAACTATTGTAGGACAAATTTAAGTAGCTCAGTGATGTCAAATTTGATAAACTTGATGGAATTTCACCAGAAAGCTTGTTCTCAGAGAGGTCGAGAGATTCCAGTGACTTCAGGGCTCCAATCTTGTTTGGTATTTTCCCACTCAAGTGGTTTGATGATAAATTCAAACTTATTAGGGCATCAAGGGAAGTAATACCTGTGGGAATTTCGCCAACTAAGGAGTTCCCTGATAAGTCGATGGCGATAAAATATGCTAAAGAACTACCATATCTGAGCTGATGCCCTTTTGTAATTATTAACAAGATTTCTCCAAATTGACCTGCCATGGTAACATCTCCAACTTGGTTCTCCTCTCCATCTAGAAAATGAACCCTGTTATAAGTTATTAAATACCTGAATCCCTTCGAGGTCATGCCTGTCAGGTTTTGTAGATGCCAAGGTATAACACCAGATAATTTGTTGTTTGATAGATCCAAGTAATGAAGATGACCTAGGTTTGTAATTTCATTAGGAATGTTCCCAAAAAACGCATTGTAGCTTAGTCGTAGAAACTGTAAATCACGAAATTCCCCAATCCATGAAGGAATCGTTCCATAGAAGTTATTCCATGCAAGATCCAAGAATCTCAGAACTGTGCAATTCTGCAAAAATGATGGGAATTGTCCTGAAAAACTGTTATTGCTTAGCAGCAAGAATTCCAGCGATGGAATTTTAGTACAAAAACAATGAGGAATTTCTCCTTCCAGAAAATTACTTGACAAATCAAGGTCAGTTAACATTTCCATTTTACAAAGAGATTTTGGAATTCTGCCACCAATTTGATTTGAATACATAAGCAACACCCCGAGTCTAGGAGCTTCAAATGATGGTAGTGTTCCTGAAAATGAATTACTAGAGATGTCTAATATGATTATTTTTCTTGGAAACTGTGGTATTGATCCGGTCAGCTGGTTTGAACTAATGTTAAACATTGCAAAGGCCATCTCACGCAAATGTTCCGGCAAGATGCCACTCAATTTATTGTTGGAGATGTCGATATATGTTGTCTCTGAAAATGTCGGCCAAAACCAATTCGGAATCTCGCCCATTAGACCACTGCTTGAAATATCAAGTTTAATGATTCCTGGTTGCCGCTGAAGCCAAGCTGGAAACTGGGGACCCATCTGGCATGATGCAAACAGAGCAGACTTCAGCCTGAAGGGTGGAAGCCAACTCATATCCAATACAACCTTCAAATTGTTGAAAGACAAGTCTAATTTCTTCAAGCTTGTAAGACCTGCAAAGTGTACTTCCGTGATGACACCACTAAAGTTGTTGTTATTTATCTGCAGAGAAGTCAAATTAGTGAAGGCACCAATTTCAGTCGGTACAAATCCACTGAGGAGATTGTTAGAGAGGTCAAGGTTGATTAAGCCAGATAGATTCCTAATCTCTGTTGTTAGGGGTCCAACAATACTGTTGCCTGAGAGGTCAAGTTTTTTTAAAGATGTACAATTCCAGAGGCCTGGTGGGATACTTCCAGTAATTTTGTTGGCACTGAGATCAAAAGTAATCAAGCTGGTGAAATTTCCAATTGAATTTGGCAGGGTTCCAGTGAATTTATTGTCTCTGAGATGCAGCTCCTGCAATCTGTTCCATACGCATGGTGGCAACCTCTCCAATAACACAGTTATATCTCCATTCATCCCAGTATTGCTAAGGTCTAGGATTTTTAAACTGCAAAGGTTGTTGAAGTTTCCATTTATCACCAGGATCTTCTTGTTGTATTTTAAATCAAGCACTTGGAGGGCTGACATATTTTCTAATGCATCATGCAATTCACCGAAGAGGCCGGTTCCCTGAAGACTGAGGTACTTGAGGCTTGTTGCTTTCCAAAACCAACAAGCTTCAATTGTATGGTAAAATATGTTGAAGCTGAGATCAAGCTTCTCGAGTTTTGTCATATTAAGGTCTGGAAGCAACTGGTTTGCACTATCAAGTGAACACCAAGAGAGAACGACAACTCTTAGGGATGGAATCCTACTTAAAACATTAGGCCAATCAGAAACGCGTGAGAGATTTACTGAGGTCATGCTAAGGTACTGTAGCGACTGTTGATTTGTCAACCAGGTGATATCTGCTGAGTACAAAACCTTATCACCGAAACCTCCATTTTCGGTGCCAAGATCAAGATACTGCAACTTAGTCAGCTTACCAAGCCGTGGAGGAACTTCACCAATGAAAGGTATGCCTGATAGGTTGAGATATCTCAAATTTGTCATCGAACCCATGAACTCTGGAATACCCGTAGAATTGTTGTGCAAGCAGTTCATGCTAAGGTCCAAGTGCTCTAGATACACCAGGGAAAGCAAAGAAGGAGCTATCGTACCCCACAAAGCATTGGAGGACTCACATCCATCTTCTGCGAGTTCTGCATATGGATTATGAAGGTGAAGCTTGATGATACAAATTCTTCATCGAGCCAAAAAAAAAAACAAAGATGTAATCTCTCATTTCACTATGTATGTCCATAGACACGTACTTCAGCGTGCAATAATGGAGTAACATAGTGAGATAGAGGGAATAGCTCTTAAGGCTATAGATGTTGTTCTAGAAAGTAAAAACGAAGAGGCGTTATCTCACCAGGTATAGCCTTGTCATCCTGCCATCCAAGAGTGCCCGTACATGGACAACGAAGGTCAAGCTCGGTGACATGGCCAGTCTTGTTGCTGCAGGTGACTCCTCTCCACAGGCAGCAATCTTCACCATGCCATGAGGCGAGGCGATTGGTGGGGTCACGTGTGACGCCCTTTTTGAAGGAGAGTAAGGCAGCTCTTTCGGTGTGGATGCAGCCGTTGCTGCTCCCACTGACGAGCTGAAGTTCTAGCGCTAGTATACAAGCAGTCACGAACGTAGTGATGTTTATGGTGAGGAAGAGCAAGGGATTTGTTACCGGATTCATGGCTAGGGGACAACTAAACGGCCTTGCAGACGAACCACAAGAATGAGGTGAACATATATATACATAATACTACGGTACCTCTTTTACTTAGCAAGAGATAATATATCAAATAAATTTAGACCGTTAATTTTTTTAGAATTTTAAATTAATTATTAATTAATTAATTTAGAAAAAGCAAAAAAAAAATCTCAAATTCCATTATTACGGGATTGACAAGAGATCGACAGAAGTGGGCACCGCTGCAAGCTTCCTTTTCTAGTGTTGTGTCCTTCCTTTTATGATTTTTATTTTATATTTGATATATTAAACCAATGAAAATTTATTGATTACTATGTTAATTTTTAATGATGTTTATTTATCTATTTCTGTTACTCAATATATATACTTATATTAAGAATCCATACTTACAAAATTATTTTGTCCTAGTAAAACAATCGGGAAAGCGTATATCCTAATGAGGATCCAAATTTGAACTATCTATTTTCTATTAACAGATGATAATATCTATATTCAGATTTGGATTTAGTTTTTTTAGTGTCACATTAAAGTCGTACACCAAATACGCTACCCGCTCAGTTAAAAAAACATTTTATATGTTGTAACATGTGCTGTCAGCCTGTCACGTACAAGGATTATGAAACAAGAACTTCGGTGGATCAAAAAAGATGTCATAACTCACACAGGCATCAAAAAATGTCAGTCACGGCAGCTATAGCTAAATCTAAATATGTCTTGTACAAATTTGCAAAATAAAAATATTTACTTGCATCAATTAGATCTAGAAGATCATGCAGGCATGATGCATCCATTAGATCTAGAAAAATATATTTTAAACTTTCCTTATGTATCATATTCTCCTAAATTAAAAATTAACTAAATAAATATTTTATATATTACCTCCTATAAAGTAATAAATGATGTTAACTATTCGATCTAATTAAATAAATGACTCATAGTTATTTGAGTGTACCACATCAAAATCTGGACGAGAGAAGGAGGTTGTGGACCTTGAGGTGGGCATGAAGCCAAGTTGGGAGCTCGGAATGCATGGGGCCTGCGACGACTTGAATTCACTACCCCAACCAGAAGTCTTCCATGCTACCCTTTCTAGGAAGACTGCAGCTGGGGGCTAGTCTTTCCTTCCTGCCGTTTAGTGTGAATAATAATAATGCAGTTAAAATAATGCCGTGCAGGATAGTCCAGGGAGCGTCCAGCGTCACATACAGTGGTACCGTTGAAATGGGATACTAGATTACAAATCCCTGCTATATCTCGGTTTCATGAGATTATAAATTTAAGAATCCATGAATTAAATGCTAATTCCTTCATCCTAAATTATAAAGCATGCATTCCAAGAATTCTACATAGTCAAAGTATCTTCTGCTTGACCAAATTTATATAATAATACAATAACATGTATAATAATAACGGTCATTAGATTCTTCATCAAATATATTTTTGTAGTATACTTATTGGATGTCATAAATCTTTATAATTTTAGTTAAAGATACTTTGATTTTCTAAGATTTTTAAAATATTTTATAATTTGGAATGGAGTAGAAAATATCTAGCATGCTTGGATGGCCTTATGAGATATTTTCAATGAAATTATGACATCTTTTCAATGAGATTCAAAGAATCTAGATGGATTAAGACGGGTCCATAAGATGATTCTAAGGCCAGTCTCAATGCATTGTTTCATCGCGCGCTTTCCTAGTTATATGAAACTTACTATGAAACGAGTCTCTCTCTCAATGCATTGTTTCATTGGATAGTTTCATGGGGTTACCCATGCCTTTCTCTTTCTTTTCTCTCTCCTCTCCACCATACATTATCTTTGCATGCATCCCATGAAACTAGAAAATGCTCTCAATGGGGATTTCACACGGTTTCCAACGTTTTGGAAACAACGCTATATAGTTTCATCACCATGAAACTTTCTCCCTCTCTCTCCTCATCGTTTCATGCAAAAAGTGCAAATCTGCTGATATGACACCCCATTTAATGTGCATGAAACCCTCCATAAAACCCCATTGAGACTGGCCTAACAGTAGTGGGCCCCATGATATGAAAGAACTAAGCGGTCCAGTCAATAATGAACCCAGTGCTGTGCCTAGAGTCGCACGTCATGGACAACCGCGTGGAAGTCTTTTATCATACCAGATTATCTCTCTATCTCTTATCTATATACAAAGACCCGGATGTTATCGTGGTCGCCCCGCGTAATCCACCCGGTCTCCGCAAAACCAGCTCCACGCAAACTGACGCATATCCTCCCACTGTCCCACCCCTCCCAATTTGTTAACTCCCGACACGACACGTAATCCCCCTGCCTCATGCGACTCGACACGGCGCGCGCAGACGTGGCCCCGATTCCTTTGTGTCTGTCTACAGGTTATGGGATTCATGCATCTCTTATATATATTTGGGTGCTTCCTGGAATATGTAACAGCTCAAGAATTACAGCTATATATTAAGCTATACCTCCAGGTTACTACTTGCGTTTACAAGTGCCTCATCCAGTCATACCAAATGCAACTTAATCATAAAACAAGTAACCCGCGCATGTGTCTTCTTTGTTTAGTGGCAACTGATTTGTTGGCTAAACTAGCATGATCGGTGTACCTTTGTTACTTATCGGCTATTACTTCATAATTGTTTAAAATAATTGCCAAACCAAAATTAAAATATGCAGAGATTATGTTTGAATGCTAATACATCTTCAGTGTGTTATTAGGATACCAGATATCTAGAGAAGAGTTGAAGATAAGGAAGCTATAAGAGGCACGGGAGTTAGACGATGAATGGTTAGGATTGGATATTGGGTCTTGATACTCTGGATTCAGCGGTATCGTCTGTGTCCAGCACTGGTGTTTCTTTTAGTAGTAGTGGTGATAATACTCGTGCATGTACAAATTAAAAAGTGGACAATATTTTGCTTTTGCAGAGAGACTATATGACAGCTTAAGCGTTGAATTCGTTTTATTCCTGTTTACATCCATTTTTTCGTGTTCACTATTTCAATCATTCATTGATGCAAAAAAAATGTACTCTTGATTCAGTTCATCTTGCCTGCTATTAATTTCGTCAATCAATGATGTCATATTATCAATGATGTCATATTGTCTGCTTAATAAAAAACGCGTCTACGCTGCTAGACGTGATCGCAAAAAATGATGTCATATTGTGGAAGTTAACCCTTAACTTTACTTTAGAATGGGAATATAGTGGATACATACTCTGTCTGTCCCTTTATATGTGTCGTCCGGGAAATGTGTTTGTGAGAGAAATACGATTTTCTAGAGACAGACATTAAAGGACAGAGGGAGTATATATATATATATATATATATATATATATATATATAATATATATATATATATATATATATATATATAAGTCTTTGCTAGATTGTCTTTTTATCTCATTTTTTTGAATTTTTGGTTGGATTTCTCATGATTTCTTGCGCCGCCCTTTGCGTTGTTTGGAAATCTTGGCCTCCCAATTTTCTCTTGATTTTTATCCAAAAGTTTCAGTGCTTGCAAGCTGATGCATGGTTATTGAGAAAATAAATTGATAGTCCCATGCAGCTATATGTCGTGAGATCTATATACACCCGTAACAACGCACGGACACTCAGCTAGTATCCAACTAAAACATACGGAAGACTATTCTAAATCTATATATGAAAAAGGTATGTTTCTTTCTCTTGTTTGAGAGAACTTTTGTGTTGAAAATATTCTTACTGTTATTGTATTCTTATTTATAGTGAAACTAGTTGGGAAGAAGTTGTTAATAAGAGATTGCCCAGAGAAATAGGTAAAAGAAATTTCCATCCAAGATTTAATAACTGATCCATTCTCATCCTGGGTAAAGTCCATCCTCTGCGCGGCTCCTTCGATTCACCCCGATCCATTCTGTTCACCCGGCAACCTCATGTCCGCCCCGACGCACATGACCCCGACAACCGCCCCCACCACGCCCGCCTCCACCCGCGGACGAGTCGCCTCCATGCGCGGTCGACTCCTCCACGTAAATCTGGGAATGGATCGTGTAAACCCAAAGGCCGAAAGGCCCCCCCAACTCACGGGCCTAATTTTACGGATTGCATACGGGGCATGTAAACAAAAGATCGAGTTGGATTGGATTAGCTTTTAAAAAGGCTGGGATGTAGATACGGCCCGAGTCGTTGCACGGATCGCCTGAACAGGGTCGGGCCGAGGATCCTGGAAACGGATTCTGCCTTTGGCGTCTCTCTCGCAGAGTCGCAGTCGAGGGGCGGCCGAGCGGGGCGGGTCTTGGGAGCTGAGGGGCGGCGGCGGCGCAGGTTGAGGAGGAGGAGGAGGCGGCAGCAGCGATTCAGTGTCCAAGATCCTTCCATTAGCGGCATCGCTTCTCCGTCCGTCGCTATCGCTTCCTCAGGGCGGCGGTAGCAGCGATTGCTCAGGCCCCATCGCTTCTTCATCTGTCGGCAAGATCCGTCCTCCGGCGCGCGGGGCGCCTCTCCGCTGCCAAGTCCACAAGGTAACAACTAATCCATCCCTCTGTCTATCTACTTGCAGTTTAGTCTTTGGTGTAGATTGAGTAAAGGCGCTGGGTAGATTGTACCGAGAACCTAGCGCAGTGCAAAAGAAAACGAAGAGATGGAAGATATTTCTAGTCCGTCCCTGCCTCCCTGGCCTCCAGTCTTAGGAAGAAACACGACGTCGCCGCCGCCCCGCTCCCGACGAGGCCACAGCCTCCCGCTCTAGAGATCGAGGTGCTCTTTCTTCCTCCGCATCATCCACTTTGCCTTCTCATCGCCCTTCTATTTCGGCGGCGGCGTGTCGGCCATGGCGGCGTGGCTGCTGTCATCGCGTCTGGACGTCACCGGCGCTGGCAAGAAGGCGGAGTCATGGCCGACGTCCACATGCTCATCTCAGCCACTCGTCACTTTGGTCCGTGAAGTAGAATGTGATGATGACTGTCCAATCAGTCAACTGAAGTAGAATGAGACCTGAAGCAAAAGAGGGAAAGCTAATAGCTTTGGTGCCACTAGCATTAATAGACTACTAGTAGTGCGATTTGCATTAGATTTCCTTACATGTGGGTGGCACATCATGATGTAAACTGAATACTAGATTTTTTTTAGCAGTGCAAGTGAGACTAGTGCATCCAGAGTGAGGCAGGGGAAGGGCTGCCGGCCCCCTGCCTGCTGTGCCTGGTGCTGATCTGAACGAAGAAAGTGGTGAGTGGTGTTGTGCATCACCAGCGTTCACTACGCACATTTCCTTGTGTAGAATCATGGACCCTTGTGTTTAGGCAATTAACGACAATACTAGGTCACTATGACTAACGTGTGTTTTGCAGAGGCAAAGTTGTTATCGTTAGGTCATTAGTGATGCAATTTGAATGGGCTTAATGGATATTCATGCCCCCAAGATGGAAATCGTTTCGGTTGCAAAGAATGATGGTACAAGTTGAAGACTAGGCTAGTTCTTAGTGCCATAAGGTTGAGAAGGGTACTAAGTTTAGCTAGGCTTTTGTTTTTCCTTTGACCGTACTATAAAGGGGGGTATGAGGTTAGTAGCTTGACCTAGGAGAGTTTAGGAAAGTGGGTATATGCACACTTGTCACAACTAGTCCTAGAGACCTTGCTTTCAGCCCTTGGTAAACCCTAGAAATGGTAGGAGCAAAATCCCTTGAGAAACCTCAGCGAAAACAGTTGAAAAAGAGGGAGAAAAAGGCTCCGAACCACTTTGCTAAGTGGGCGTCGGACCAAGGAGAGTGGTCCGACGGTCCCTGAATTAGGCAGAATCTCAGCTCGAGGAGCTCCGGATCACCTGTCTGGAAAGCACCGGACCATAGGAGAGTAGTCCGGTGGCTTGGTTCAGAGACAGAGAAGGCTCCGGACTAGTTCAACGGTGTGTCCGACGGCTAGTCCGACGCCTCAAGACAGGAGTTTGGGTTTATGCAGAGAGCTCCCTGGCTCCGGACCAGAGCGTCGGACCAGGGCACCGGACCAAGGAGAGTGGTCCGGTGGTTCGTAAAAGAGATGAAGTTTTTCAGTCAGAGAGCACCGAGGCTCCGGACCAGAGCGTCGGACCTGAGCGTCGGACCAAGCAGAGTTGTCCGACGGTGCCTGAGTTTGAATCGAGAGCGAGCTCCGGACCAGTGTGCATGGTCCGGTGGTATGAGCTCCGGACTAGTCCGGTGGCTTCGCAGAGAGAAGAAAAAGTAAAAAAAAAAACGGCTAGTTTTGGAGGTGGGGACTATTTATAGTTGCCCCCTTCGTCCTTAGAGGGACTCTTGGCCATTGTTTCAGCTGGTGACACCTTGAGAAATCCTTTGGAGAGCCAAGAGGCTAGTGAGGGAGAGATTAGAGAGAGTTCATCTTGTTCTTCCCTCCTAGAGTGATTAGGAGTGACTTGTGTGCATCCATCCACCTTCCTAGCCTTGAGTAGGTCAAGTGAAGGTCTTGTGCTTGTTACTCTTGGTGTTCGACAGCGCCTAGATGGTTTGGTGGTGTTCGGAGGAAGTGACCGCCGGGATATTATTGGCGGCTCTTCTCCAAGCTCTTGTGATCGGTTGTGGGCGATTCACCGAGCCGGAGTGGCGAAGAATCAGCCCGTAGAGAGCACTCTACCCTTGCGCGGGTAGACGGGGAGCGATACCTTGCGAGGTGCTCCAACGAGGACTAGGGGGGTGTGTCGACACCTCGATACCTCGGGAAAAAATCGCTGCGTCACTGAGAATTTCTTTTTCCCTAGCTCTTTACATTTCCGCATTACTTTCCGTGTTGTTTTTATATTTCCTACTAGAATTGCTTAGGTTGTTTTTAATTTCCATGAACTGCTACCACTTTCTAGCTAGGACACACAGATCGTAGGCACTAGGGGGTGATTGGCATTTGATAGGTTTTAATATTTGCTTTAGAAATTTAAAACAAGCCTAATTCACCCCCCCCCTCTTGGGCATCTTGATCCTTTCAATTGGTATCAGAGCCTTGTTGCTCTAAATTAGGCTTCACCGCCTAGAGCAAGATGTCCCATGGGGATGGACCGCCACCCATGTTCGATGGGGATGACTTTCCTTATTGGAAAGTGTGGATGGAGGCCTATCTTGAGGCCGTGGATGTCGGCGTTCACAAAGCCGCCACCCAAGGTGGATCGGTATTCACCGAGGACCCATACTTTGAGAAGAACAATGCTAAGGAAAAGAACATTCTTTTCCGTGGCATTTGCAAGGATGTGTTCAACCGTATGCGGAATTGCAAAACCGCACATGAGATTTGGACAAACATTTGTGCTCTTCACGAGAGCACTAAATGTGAAAGAGAAGAGCGTTATCACCTCATCATTGCTAAGTTAAATGCTTTCACTATGATATCTCATGAAAATGCTAATGAAATGTATTCTCGCTTGAATGTGCTTGTAGAGGAGTTGAATGGCCTTGGGCTCTCTCAAATGACACCGGCCGATGTGGTGCGCAAGATACTTTGTGTCCTTCCAATAGACAAGTATAGCCACATCGTCACGGTTCTTCATCAAGGCGATCTCTCTGCAACTACACCAACGCAAGTGTTGGGGCAAGATCAGTGCTCATGAGATGTACATGAAGATCAATGATGGAACTTCATCTTCCTCCAAGAAGAAAGAGAAGGAGGAGAAGAAGGACTTGGCTCTCAAGGCATCTTCCAAGGAGAAGTGCAAGATTCAATATGTCGTTGAGAGTACAAGTGATGATGATGATGAAGACAACATCGCTCTCATGGTGAAGAAGACCGCCAAGATGTTGAAGAGGCTAAACAAGAATGGAGTCAAGTTTGACTCAAAGAAGAAGAAATTCTTCACAAGCTCTTCAAGGAAGCCAATCTCCCAAATGAAGTGCTACAATTGCGGCACTCTTGGTCATCTAGCCCATGCGTGTCCCGAAGAGAAGAAAGACAAGTTCAAGAACTTCAAGAAGAACAAGGGCGGCAATGATGACTCAAGTGATGATGACAAGAAGCAAGACAAGCCATACAAGAAGAAGAAGAACTTCAACTTCCACAAGAAGAAGAAGGATGGCAAGGCTTACATTGTGGGTGATTGGCTCACCGACATTGATGATTCAAGCGACTCCTCCGATGATGAGAGTGAAGAAGAGAAGGTGGCCGCTTTGGTGATTGGTTCTTTGATTCCACCGCCACCTCCTCCTTCATCGCCGGGCTCATCCTCTACACACCTATGCCTTATGGCTAAAGGTGTCAAGAAGGTACAAAAAGAGGATGATGGTGATGACCTCTCTAGTGATGATAGTGATGATGAAGAAGCACCTTCCTATGATGAGCTAATTAAAATTTGCAACAAGTATGCTAGCATCATAAGGAAGTACAAGAGTAAAAATGACAAACTTCTTGAAATCAAAGAAAGCTTGCATGATAAGCTTGATAACTTGTCTAGTGCTAATGATGATTTGAAGCTTGAGATTAACTCTCTCACATCTAGCACTAGGGAGCTCAAAGCCTCTCTTAAGCAAGCCAATGAGAAACATGATAAGCTTGAGAGGTCATCCCAAGAGCTCCTTGCAAGGTTTAACTTGCTAAAAGATGACTACAATCAAGTGAAAAATGATCATGGTACACTAGTGGTAGCAAATGAATTACTTACTCAAGATCTTACACATGTTGCTACTAACCCGTGTGCTAAGTGTGCAAGTGCTACCTCTTGTGGTATCGAGCTTGATGATGTGGCTCTTGAGCAAAGTGCCAAGTGCAAGGGCAAGAGAGTTGTAGAAGCCAACAAGTATGATGATTATGTGAAGATGAGTGAAGAGAACTCAAAGCTCAAGGAAGAGATAATCAACCTCAAGACAAACAAGCCCTTCACCATCAAGCCGGCTCAAGAAGAAGACAAAGATGCTATCACTTTGATCAACTCTCTTCGAGAAGAAATTGCCAAGCTCAAGAATGACAAGACCAAGCTTACAAGTGGCCTTGAAAAGTTCACCAAGGGCCATAATCTCCAAAGTGAGCTTCTAATGAGCACCGTCATGAAGAATGACAAGACCAGTATTGGGAACAAGGAGAATCAAGTGATGAAGGCAAAGGTCAAGATTGAAGCCAAGAACTACTACAAGAACAAGTACAATGGCTACAATCAAGAGAAGCCAAAGCCCAAGCCTAAGAGGTGTTTTGGATGTGGAAAAATTGGTCATCTATCATTTCAATGCAAGACTCCACTTCCCAAGACCTTGCCCAAGCATACTAGGCCATTTTCTCATGATGCTCACTATGTCATCAACAAAGATTCCAAGGGTAGACCAATTGTGGTGTTTCTTGGACCACCAATGAAGAACAAGCCTAGGGTTATTTGGGTTGCTAAGGAGTTGGTTAACAAGGCAATGGGGCCCCGCACTAAGGGGGTTCCCAAACAACAAGCTTAACTCCAAGTTGCTTGTGTGTAGGTGAACTACAAGACCGGTGGGAGCCATTGGGTAATTGATAGTGGTTGCACTCAACACATGACCGGCGACCCCCAGTTGTTCACCACACTTGATGAGGATTGTGCAAATCAAGACAAGATCACTTTTGGGGACAATTCAAAGGGCAAAGTTCAAGGCTTAGGCAAAGTGGCTATCTCTCAAGATCAATCAATTTCAAATGTCTTGCTAGTGCAATCATTGAGCTTCAACTTGCTATCGGTTGGTCAACTTTGTGATCTCGGGTTTCATTGTCTCTTCACTCCAAATGAGGTGATTGTGACCAAGATTGAAGATTCATCAATGATATTCAAAGGGTTCCGGCACAACAACCTCTACTTAGTGGACTTCACTTCAAATGAAGCAAACTTGCAAGCTTGTCTATTCTCCAAGAATTCTTTGGGTTGGCTATGGCATAGAAGATTAGCACATGTGGGCATGTCAACCTTGAAGAAGCTAGTCAAGAAGGAAATGGTTAGAGGAATCAAGGATGTGGTGTTTGAGAAGGACAAACTTTGTAGTGCATGTCAAGCCGGCAAGCAAGTGGCAAACACTCATCCAACCAAAGCATTCATGTCAACCTCAAGAGTCCTAGAGTTGCTACACATGGATCTATTTGGCCCTACCACTTATGCTAGTCTTGGAGGAAATCTCTATTGCTTGGTGGTAGTGGATGACTACTCTCGGTACACTTGGGTGTTCTTTCTTCAAGATAAGGGAGAGACACAAGGCATCTTCAAGAAGTTTGCTACAAGAGCTCAAAATGAATTTGATGTGAAGATCACGAAGATTAGAAGTGACAATGGCACCGAGTTTGTGAACACAAAGATTGAAGATTATTGTGATGAAGTTGGGATCAAGCATGAGGTGTCCGCCACATATACTCCACAACAAAATGGTGTCGTACAGAGGAAGAACCAGACGCTCATAACTCTAGCAAGGTATATTCTTGATGAGTACAACACTCCGGAGAAGTTTTGGGCGGAGGCAATCAACACCGCTTGCTATGCGGCAAACCGTCTCTTCGTCCAAAGGCTATTAAAGAAGACCCCCTATGAGCTTGTCAATGGGAAGAAGCCGGATATTTCATTCTTCCGGGTGTTTGGTTGCAAGGTGTACATCTACAAGAAGCGCCAACACTTGGGTAAATTCCAATGGCGGTGTGACATTGGTTTCCTTGTTGGTTATTCACTTAAATCCAAGGCATACCGTGTATTTAACAAAGCCACCGGCTTAGTTGAAGAAACGTATGACTTGGAGTTTGATGAAACTAATGGCTCCCAAGGAGCGCTTGAGGATATTGATGTAGGTGATGAACCCTTGAGGGAGGCAATGAAGAATATGCCAATTGGTGCTATCAACCTGCAAGAGGTGGAAGAAGTTGAAGATGAAGCAAATCAAGATCCTTCTCCACCCCACACGCCTCAAGTTGATGAAGGAGAACAAGTGAGGGAAGCTCAAGAAGACACTCACATTCCTCAAGATCAAGCCAAGGCCGAAGCAAGCAATGTTGAAGCACCACATCCTCCTCCTCAAGAGACAAATAGAAGATCAACATCTATCCTTCAAGCTCACCCCCATGATAAAATCATAGGGAGTCCATCAAAGGGAGTAATGACTCGCTCTAGACTTGCATCTTATGTTGAACATCACTCGTTTGTTTCCTTTGTTGAGCCTACTAGTGTATAAGAAGCACTTGCGGATCCGGATTGGGTGAATGCCATGCATGAAGAACTCAACAACTTCACCCGGAACCAAGTGTGGACACTTGAAGAGAAGCCAAAGGATGCAAGAATCATTGGCACCAAATGGGTGTTTAGGAACAAGCAAGATGATCAAGGCGTGGTTGTGAGGAACAAAGCAAGATTGGTGGCAAAGGGGTTCTATCAAGTAGAAGGACTCGATTTTGGAGAGACCTTTGCACCGGTTGCAAGACTTGAAGCCATTCGTATCCTTTTGGCGTATGCTTCACATCACAAAATGAAACTCTTTCAAATGGATGTGAAGAGCGCTTTCTTAAATGGTTTCATTAATGAACTTGTCTATGTCTCACAACCTCCCAGGTTTGAAGACCCAAACTTGCCTAATCATGTGTATAGGTTGTCCAAGGCACTCTACGGATTGAAGCAAGCTCCAAGAGCTTGGTATGAGAGGCTAAGGGACTTCCTAATCAAGAAGGGCTTCAAGATCGGGATCGTCGACACTACACTATTCACCAAGAAGATTAATGGAGAGATCTTCGTTTGCCAAGTATATGTCGATGACATTATATTTGGGTCAACAAACCAAGATCATTGCAAGGAGTTTGGTGACTTGATGTCCACGGAGTTCGAGATGTCAATGATTGGTGAGCTAACCTTCTTCCTTGGCTTTCAAGTGAAGCAAATGAGAGAAGGGACCTTCATCTCTCAAGAAAAGTACACTTATGATCTACTTAAGAAGTTCAAGATGGAGGATTGCAAGCCAATCAAGACCCCAATGCCTACAAATGGGCATCTCGATCTCGATGAGGGAGGTAAATCGATTGACCAAACTCTTTATCGCTCTATGATCGGTAGTTTACTTTACCTCACCGCATCTATGCCGAATATCATGTTTAGTGTGTGTATGTGTGCTAGGTTTCAAGCAAACCCTAAGGAGTCGCATCTTTGTGCGGTTAAAAGAATCCTTAGGTACTTAAGGCACACCCCTAGCATGGGTCTTTGGTATCCCAAAGGAGCTCCCTTCCAACTAGTTGGCTATTCCGATTCGGATTATGCCGGGTGCAAGGTTGATAGGAAGAGTACCTCCAGCGGGTGCCACATGCTAGGAAGATCACTTGTTTCTTGGTCCTCAAAGAAGCAAAACAGTGTGGCATTGTCAACCGCCGAGGCAGAATACATTGCCATGGGAGCAAGTTGTGCACAAATCTTATACATGACCCAAACACTCTTTGATTACGGCGTGTTTTTAAAAGAAGTTCCACTTTTGTGTGATAATGAAAGCGCCGTAAAGCTTGCTAACAACCCGGTCCAACACTCTCGCACCAAGCACATTGATATTCGCCATCACTTTCTTAGAGATCATGTGGCTACGAAAGACATCACACTAGTTGGAGTTAAGAGCGAAGATCAATTGGTGGATATCTTCACTAAACCACTCGATGAAACAACCTTTTGTAGGTTGAGAAGCGAGTTGAATGTGCTTGATCACTCTAATTTCACTAAAAGATGAGCTTGTGTGAATCATGCATTCATATGTAATATAACATGTTTAATTTGGTAATGCACATAGGCTTGGCTAATGCGGTTAAGATAACCGCCCTCAAAGCGTGTGACAAAGCTTAACCGCAGTTTAAACTTGCAAGGAACCTAGATTCAAATTCCGTTTTGCATTGCATATGCATGAGTGTTGCTTCTTTGCTTCTTTTCGGTTAAGTTTTTTTGGTCATCATTAGGTTCAACACTTAGGGGGAGCAATTCCATGCTCTAGCTTCAGCTAATACCTCTCTTGTGCCCCTAAGGTGACCCTTGGAGCTTTATTGAACTATTTTCTTATGAAAACTAATTCTAGCCTATGGCAAACTATTTCCAAAATTTGCAACAAGTGTTCCTCTTCGCTCTTTTGTGTTGGTACTTGGCTAAGAGAAAAGATTGGAGAGAAAAATAGGAAAATTCAAAGCAAAATTAAGCACCGGACCACCCTCCGGACCACTCTGCAATGGTCCGACGCAGTGGTCCGACGCCCTGTCCCTCACTGCATAAATCTTTTCCAGCCACAAAATCCGTCGGACCAGTGTCCGACGCTCCACCGGACCAATGACAAGTTGTCCGGTGCCTCTATCAAATCTATCTGTGCACCGTCGGACCAGTCCGGTGATCCATCAGACCAGTCCGGTGAGTCATCCGATGCACTGGTCCGGTGGTCGGTTGCTCACTGTTTTCCCTTCTCTGGTATGGTCGGACCACCCGTCGGACCAGCCTCCGGACCAAGCAGAGTGGTCCGACGCTTTGAAAATTTGCGGATAACCCCCCGCGTGCGGCTCTGTTTCTTCACTGTGTCAGACCTCCGCCGTCCGTAATCCATCCTGCTCTCCACCCCCGCTCTGCCGTAGCCTCGTCGCCGCGCCATTGTCGCCGGAGATCTCCCTCCACCTGCGCCGCCACCACTTCGCCTCCTCTCCTCGCCGCAGCAAGGCCTCCACCGCCCCACTCGCCGCCGCGCTGCCGTCACTCGCCGTGCCAAGCGCCGCCCTACCGCTCCACCAGCCACCTCGCCGCCGACGACCCTCCTCGCCGGCGCCCACGCTCCCACGCTCCTCCCTGCCAAGCTTCAACCCTAGGGTTTACCCCCTTCTTCCATTGCCACTGCAAAATCAAAGGCTAGGGTTTGCCCTAACCCTAGGAGGGTTCGGTTTCGACGCGTTCGTCCTCTAACGAACTCGTTTCATCGTCATCGTCTTCGACATCTTCGTCCGCGACCGATTTCGTTTCGTCGCCGTCGACTTCGCCTCTTCGTCGCTAGGGTATGGTCTCGATCTTCGACGTCGTGTTTTGTCGAGTCGTAGATAGTGTCATGCCTTAGTTTTTATTCCTTGAAAATCCTTAATCCTTTCATTCAATCCAATTCATTAAATCAATTGCCAATTGTAATTCGCAGCTGGTAAATCTCGTTCGGAGTGTGCTTTGGTACTTGACATTGCTCTGAATAGATACGCTTTCTTACCTCAGGTATCATGTCAGATTTCATTCTATCACTTATCTAGATGCTTGCTTCTATACAGATTCTTATCTCTAGATTTTATATATGCTTATGTATACCCTGTCTCTTCTATCCAGCGGCAGTCAGTGGCAGTTTAAACTCGGGGCAAAGCTCACGAGTAAGGATTGAGGCAAAGCCTCAGAGGTTCAGTCCAGTGGCTTGGAGGCCCCTCTGTCAGTTGTGCTTTGTTTGATCAGTTGACAGTTGATACTTGCAGCTTTCAGTGGATCTTGTGACAGAGAATCAGTGCTTCTTCCAGTTGGCAGTGGTAATTGGGTTTGACAGTTGACAGTGAGTAGTAGTTCTTTGCTTGATTCAGTATGACTCGCAGTACTCGTGCTCGCGCAGCTAGGTCAGGTGATGAGGCTCCTCCTCCTCCACATCCTTCCAGAGATAAGGGCAAGAAGTCAGTTGTTGAGAAAGCAATGAAGAAGAAGCGAAAGCTCACAGAGGCTGAGAAAGCCGAAGCAGTGGCCGATGCAGCAGACCGCGCAAAGCGAGGCGGTCGCCGAGGCACAGTGAGACTGGGCACCCCTCCGCGGGATCTTCCTTCTACTCCTCCAGCTGGGTCACATACAGAGGATACTCCACAGGAGCAGGAGCTTGTCACTGAAGCTCTTGGGACTCCGTTGGCACCTAGTTCCTGCGGGCGTTCCACTCGCTCCCAGTCTGCTCAGTCACCTCAGTCAGCAGCCCCCATAGCAGCTTCAGCTTCAGTTCACCTTGATCTGAGGAATCTTACAACAAAGCAGGTGAAGAAGCTTCGATTCGTTGCTCTTGAGAAGTGGTGCCCGGATCAGCGAGACCCCAGAGCCTCACCAGGATGGCATACACCTCTCATGGAGGACTTCTATAGAGCAGCTCAGCTAACCAGCATTCAGATTCGACTGCACAGGGTTTGCTCCTTAGAGAGCATCGTTGAGCTAGCTGGTGAGGAGATCAGGCCGTTTCTGAGTTACCTTCCGGGACTTGCTGATCTACTTGGCCGTTCCGGTAACTACATCGAGAGATGGGTCAGAGAGTTCTATGCTTCAGTATGGGTGGATCCAGAGCACAAGTTTGTGCAGTACACTTTCAGAGGCGAGCGATACAGGCTATACTTGACCAGACTCAGAGAGATCTTTCGCCTCCGTCAGTAGGGTGGTGAGCTCGATTTACACTATGAGTGCTACCGAGGAGCCTCAGTGCCTCGTAGAGCTCGAGGTGGACGTACACTGTCAGTGCGGGAGGTGGCTCCTCTCTTCAAGCCACCTTTCTTAGAGGGCTCCAGACGTAGCCTAGCAAAGCTCAGACCCACCGTTCACAGGTTGAACGAGGTCCTCCGTCGTACTTTGCTTCCTCGCACGGGTTACAAGGAAGGACTGACAAACATGCAGCAGCTACTCCTTCAGGCCCTGGTATCTCAGACACCGTTCGACGTCACAAACTTTCTTGTGTCAGAGATTGAGGACGTGATAGCAGATGGCATGAGGGCCCGTCGACAGTTTCCCTATGCTCATTGGATATCATCAATTATTGCTATTAAGCTTGAGGGAGCGAACCCTGGACTCCGCGCTCTACTGGATCAGTCGCCGACCTCTTTCCCGGCCTACAGAGTTCTTGGTTCGTTTGACAGCCGGTTTGGAAACCGGGTCCTCCGTCTTGTCAGAGAGAGGATAGCTCCAGCTGACAGAGCTGAGGTTGATGCTCAGGATGAGGCTATACGCAGTGTTGAGCAGCAGGAGCTCCATGGACTAGATACTGGAGCTGATGTGACTCTTGAGGACACTTCAGATAGCTCAGATGCAGACTTCCAGCCAGTTCCACAGATGCCCCCACGGGCTCACGACACTGAGGCTGGCAGCTCTGCCTCTGCCACCGAGACCATGATGCTGAAGCTTCTTGACAGAATGAATGAGCAGCAGAGTTCTCTCGTCACTGCAGTTACACAGGTCCAACAGCGACAGGACGAGATGCAGCGATAGTCTGAGGAGCGTCACTTCGAGATGCAGCGACAGATGCTCGCTATGCAGCTAGAGTCTCAGCGCCTTCAGTTACAGTCACAGCAGCTGCAGCAGCAGAACATGGCCTTTATGGCCCATATGATGAAGTGGACTGGCGCTCCTCCTCTTGAGTTTCCTGCAGCCCCTCAGATATAGATGATAAGCACATCTCAGCCCTCACAGTCAGTTAGGCAGATAGTAGGCCCACAGTTTTCAGTTGGAGCATCAGTTGGCCCCTCAGTGGCCCCTACGAGCTCCGCTGGTCAGACAGTCACTCCCGCCCCAGCCGTACAGTCCAGTGGACTTCAAGGTGCCGGATTGACCACCCCGTTCCAGTCACCGGCGACTCAGATGACGCAGTGGTTGGACACCTTTGGCCCCACTCAGCAGTTCACCCCTCTCACTACTGGTTTCACTCCACTCACTGTTACGATGGGTGCTACTGCTAGAGATCTTTCAGCGTCATTCAGCGATATTACCGGGCAGCTGTCCCCCACTGGTCCTCAGATAGCAGCAGAGGTTGAGGCCGAGCTAGTTGCACCGACAGCCGATCAGCACCGCTCCTCAGTAGCTTCCTTAGAGGCTACACATGACAGTCGGGCTCCAGCCGTGTCTACCCCTCCCACAGCTGCAGTTGCTACCGATGCCACAGTGGTCACCTCCACTCCAGTCCAGCCACAGCAGTCTCCGGTTCTTCAGACTCCAGACGAGTCAGTGCATGAGGCATCATCGGACACCGCCACTCTTGAGGCTCCCGCAGAGACCCTGGCACCGGTTCCTGATCCTTCTACTCCTTCAGCTACTACTCCAGAGTCTTCGACCGCAGCAGGCCTGACAGCTACCGACCCCCAGACCGCTTCACTACCAGCGACAGACACTCAGGGGGAGGATTCCGATGATGAGACGTATCTGGCAGCTTTCAGGGTGCTCGACCGCTCCATGGCTGCTTCCACTCCGCCTCCAGACGCTTAGTTTTGGTGCTTCGACGCCAAAGGGGGAGAGGGAGAGTCGAGTAGATGAGCTAGTTTCAAGGGGAGCTAGTAGGACTCGTTCTTTTGATGTGTATAAACTCTATTGCATCATGCATCACGTTTACCGTCTTTATGCACTGTATGATATGTGTGATGGTTGAGACTTGATGGTTGTGTGACATGTGTGGTCTTTCATCTATATATATCATGTCACTTGGTTGTGCTATATTGCTTCCGCGCTAATCTCTGATTTTCTTTTGGCTATAGCATATCCTTTATGAAATCAAGTACTATGCTCAATTCATATCTATTGTGCTTGTCATGGCTTGAATGGTTAGGCATGTACTTGTCTTTATTATCACTAACCCATGCCCATCTCATTTCAAGTCATGCCTTCTCTTATCAAAATTCACTCATTATTCTCTACTCGAGCTTGTATTGTCGTCAATCACCTAAAAGGGGGAGATTGTAGAATCATGGACCCTTGTGTTTAGGCGATTAACGACAATACTAGGTCACTATGACTAACGTGTGTTTTGCAGAGGCAAAGTTGTTATCGTTAGGTCATTAGTGATGCAATTTGAATGGGCTTAATGGATATTCATGCCCCCAAGACGGAAATCGTTTCGGTTGCAAAGGATGATGGTACAAGTTGAAGAATAGGCTAGTTCTTAGTGCCATAAGGTTGAGAAGGGTACTAAGTTTAGCTAGGCTTTTGTTTTTCCTTTGACCATACTATAAAGGGGGGTATGAGGTTAGTAGCTTGACCTAGGAGAGTTTAGGAAAGTGGGTATATGCACACTTGTCACAACTAGTCCTAGAGACCTTGCTTTCAGCCCTTGGTAAACCCTAGAAATGGTAGGAGCAAAATCCCTTGAGAAACCTCAGCGAAAACAGTTGAAAAAGAGGGAGAAAAAGGCTCCGGACCACTCTGCTAAGTGGGCGTCGGACCAAGGAGAGTGGTCCGACGGTCCCTGACTTAGGCAGAATCTCAGCTCGAGGAGCTCCGGATCACCTGCTTGGAAAGCACCGGACCATAGGAGAGTGGTCCGGTGGCTTGGTTCAGAGACAGAGAAGGCTCCGGACTAGTCCGACGGTGTGTCCGACGGCTAGTCCGACGCCTCAAGACAGGAGTTTGGGTTTATGCAGAGAGCTCCCTGGCTCCGGACCAGAGCATCGGACCAGGGCACCGGACCAAGGAGAGTGGTCTGGTGGTTCGTAAAAGAGATGAAGTTTTTCAGTCAGAGAGCACCGAGGCTCCGGACCAGAGCGTCGGACCTGAGCATCGGACCAAGCAGAGTTGTCCGACGGTGCCTGAGTTTGAATCGAGAGTGAGCTCCGGACTAGTGTGCATGGTCCGGTGGTATGAGCTCCGGACTAGTCCGGTGGCTTCGCAGAGAGAAAAAAAAGTAAAAATGGCTAGTTTTGGAGGTGGGGACTATTTATAGTTGCCCCCTTCGTCCTTAGAGGGACTCTTGGCCATTGTTTCAGCTGGTGACACCTTGAGAAATCCTTTGGAGAGCCAAGAGGCTAGTGAGGGAGAGATTAGAGAGAGTTCATCTTGTTCTTCCCTCCTAGAGTGATTAGGAGTGACTTGTGTGCATCCATCCACCTTCCTAGCCTTGAGTAGGTCAAGTGAAGGTCTTGTGCTTGTTACTCTTGGTGTTCGACAGCACCTAGACGGTTTGGTGGTGTTCGGAGGAAGTGACCGCTGGGAGATTGTTGGCGGCTCTTCTCCAAGCTCTTGTGATCGGTTGTGGGCGATTCACCAAGCCGGAGTGGCGATGAATCAGCCCATAGAGAGCACTCTACCCTTGCGCGGGTAGAGGGGGAGCGATACCTTGCGAGGTGCTCCAACGAGGACTAGGGGGGTGTGTCGACACCTCGATACCTCGAGAAAAAATCGTTGCGTCACTGAGAATTTCTTTTTCCCTAGCTCTTTACATTTCCGCATTACTTTCTGTGTTGTTTTTATATTTCCTACTAGAATTGCTTAGGTTGTTTTTAATTTCCATGAACTGCTACCGCTTTCTAGCTAGGACACACGGATCGTAGGCACTAGGGGGTGATTGGCATTTGATAGGTTTTAATATTTGCTTTAGAAATTTAAAACAAGCCCAATTCACCCCCCCCCCTCTTGGGCATCCTGATCCTTCAACCTTGTCATCAGCATCACTACCACATTTCCTTGTCATTAGATTTTGAAATAAGATTTTCAGTGTTGCTATGTTTCAGGTGCAAGGATCAAATTGTTTTGGAAGAAAACTGGTAGTTCTACAAGATGCAGCTGGCAGTCTTACAATGGCATTGTTACTGAGAAATTGTGACTTATGTCATTCAGAGAAGGACAATACATATTTGCATGACATTATTTCTTATTTTCTTGAATTAAATCAATTTGCACGGACATATGTAGCAGATGGATGGAGAAACTTGGATCCAGCTACATGTTATTTTTTTTATTATTTTTCATCTTTTTTAATTAAATTAACATGTCAGTGCTAGTGGCCGTGCTCGTGATTTGGTTAATCAGGGCTTTGTACTCATTGCATTACTGTACATGTGCTTGCTTGTGAGAGCCCTCGGATTGCATTTAGGATCTGGCCCGAGGATTCAAAAAGGGCTGGGGCTGGATTATGATGGTGCGACGTGGAGGATTGGATTGAACCGAGCTGAAACAAATCAGTAGGTGCTAGGATCGGGCTGGGTGTAATAATTAATCATATAGGATTGGAGTGGGGTTGGGGCCGGATCACAGCCCATTATCAGGCGGACCTCCACGGCCCCGGCGCCGACGCCCGCCTCCACGCGCGGTCACCGCGCCCGTCTCCACCAGCAGACGCCTCCTCCCCGCTTCCCCTCTCTCTCCTGCTCCCTCTGTGTCCGCTCCTCCATCGTCGGCGCCGGTGTCGACGGCAGACCTAGCACCGTCAGCATCTACCTCGCGTCGTCCCCGATCGACAACCTCCACATCGGCGGTGCCCGCACCGCGTTCAACTACCTCTTCGTGCGCTCCAAGGGGGCCCATAGACCTCGAGCACTCCACCAGGAAGTCCGAGGAGCCCGTCCTCGCCGACCTCGCTTGGCTCGGCCTCAAATGGGACGAAGGAGTTTGCTTGGCTCACGCAAGGGAGGCCGAGCGCAATGGCCAGCCAGAGCGGCGGTGGCCAGGCGGGTAGCTGGGGCGTCTAGCCGGTGCCCACGCTCGGGCTCCTAGGGTGCTCGCCCGGTGGGTCGGCGGCCGAGGCCGCCCGTAGGCCAACCATGGCGGCCAGGCGGTCGGGGCGTCCTGGACCTTTGCTTCAGCCACGTCATCCCGCCTCCCACCGGCTCGCTCGACGCTTCCCCTGAGTGTGTCACACCTGTGAACCCTAGATCCATCGAAAGCACGCCTCTAGAGGTCGCGTCGGTTGTGGCGGCGGCCGGGGACTCGGCGAGTCTGATACTCGGTTGGACCTGCGTTCGAACTGCGAATCTAAAGCCATGGATTCCATAGTTGGTGTTGGTGAACACCAAAGGAGAGACCGATCTGAAGGTTACCTGCTATGCAATGTCACTGAAGAGATCAAGACTGTCCCTTGTGACTTAACAAGCCTGTGAGTTTGATATTGGAGCATCCACCATCATATTTTCATATGGTCTATTTTTCTAAAACAAATGGAGAATACGATCTTATGTGTTTTTGTTGACACCGTTTTTCAGCACGTGTCAAATGAGCTAAGGTTTGACTGGTCAGCGGATGTTCGCTATCGGCATCGGTAAAGTATGAGCCAATATTGCCGATGGGAGTGTCACGGGAAGGCCAAGTGTGCTGCCGATGGGACTGGATGGTCCTTGCCGACGCAGGTTAATTAGCGAAGCCGAGTAGCTCAAGTTAAGTGTCAATTGCCGATAAGGGGATATTGTCGATTGCCGATGAGTATGACGTTGCCGAATTGCCGATGAGAAGCTGATGCCGAGTGCCAGTGGAGAGTGGTTGCCGATTGCCGATAGGGTGGTGAAGATAGTTATCGGTATGAGATTGCTGATCGGGAAGTATTACCGATGCCGATAGGCATGAGGTGCCGATAAGGTGATTTAGCGTGTGATATCAGTAGAAGATTACAGGTGGCTAATGAAGGAAGTCGCGGATTGGAGGGATCTGCTGATGGAAAGTTTCCATCGAGGAGGAGTATAAGGAAACTGGTGTTTTGTACCGGTGTTATTATTATAGTGGTTTGAGTCCGACTCTTGCATGAGTCGTTTATTTTCCTTTAAAATAGGTGTGTTTGTTTAGGGAAATAAATATTATTGTTTTAGATCCGACTCCTGCGTGAATCAGTTTACTTAAAGTAAGTAGTTTGTTTTAGGAAGGGTATGGGTCGTGTCTTTGTACAACTCTCCATGCGGGAGTATAAATGTGTACCCAAGGGCTACAGAAACAATCAATCCAATATCAAACAAACCAATTTTATTCTTATTCTACTTTTTACCGCAATTTACCCTTTTTGCATTAGCTGTAGTTATCAACGAGTTCTTTCAAGCTTCGACGGGCTGCATCACCTTGATCTCCGTCAAATCCTTGCAAGTTCCGTGTGGGAGTACCTCTGAGCCTTGGCATCCGGGCGCATCGTTGTTGCCTCGTTCAGTTCTACTCTAGTTATCCTGATCAAGCCCCAATCCCAGCATCCGGTCGCATCGCCGTTGTCTGGATTGGATCTTGTTCTAGTTATCTTTGATCAATCTGAGCTTTGACATCTGGGCGCATCGCCGTTATCTCGTTCAGTTTTGTTCTAGTTATCGTCCTTGTCGATTAACTGGTCAAATTGACTGGCACGCCTCCGGAATACCGAGCTTTGGGTAATAGCCCGAGGTGTTCGCAAATCCTGACGCTTTTTGTGTCAACACCTCTTTTGGCACGCTCGGTGGGACTCGATTGTATAAATTATATATCTATCATGACTAATCCAAGGAGTGTCACTGAAGCCTCCACAGCAGATCTGACGAATCATCAGAAGCAGGCTATGGAGCAAGCGATGGAGGAGTACAAGCGCTTATATCTTAGATCCTTCAACCTAAACGGGATCGGCGAAGCAGTGCAGAAGATAGATCCGCCATCGCCACGGCAGACTACTTTCTACGCCGATCCTGGTAAAGTACAAGATACGGTTAATTATGCATTTAATGAGGTATTAATTAGCCAATCCAACGTGCTATCCGATACCATGTGCAATGCTGTCAAACAAGCTTTCAAGGGATAGGCACCATATCATGTTGGTCCAGAGTATCGTCAGCTCGGATCGGCATCTGCTGCGACTCCATCGGCGGTTCCAAGGGTGTTTACACCAATTATGAGCCGATCTGCCGATGAGATCGCGCCACCAAGATTAAGCCCAACAAGCACTGCTCAGGTGAACACAAATCTGGTGGCTTCAACAATGTCTGGACACGTGATCCAGAATCGGCCGACTTCAGCCAACTGCTGGGGATACGGTATGTCTCCAAGTCTATCTGCTGATTCCAGATTGGTCCAAGATCACCTGCAGGATGGAAGGTTCCCATGGCATCGGCAACGTCTGCACAGTCGATGGTTCCAATGATGGACTATGTTACATCTTCTCTAATGGTGCGGTTACCGACAGGGAATCTTCAAGTGGCGATACCCAGGACGCCTTACGCCCAACCATCAGCAAGTCACTTGCCGATACAACAATGCCCAGCAGTTGCAAGTCAACCCATGGCGGCAATGGTTCTTCAAACGGGAACACTTGCTAATCAAGGCAGCTATGCTGTTAATTATCCGGCGCCACAAGAACGACAGGCGTCAGCTGGCTATCAGTCATCGGCAACTTCTTGGCCGATGCAACATGGTGTGCCGATTGTCAATCAATCTGTATCGGCAATGACTGCTCAAGTTGTGGAACCCGCAAGTCAAAGCAATCATCCAAGGGTACGACAGGAACGAGCATCAGCCAGTCATCAGCTATCGGCAACCGCTTGGCCGACGCAACAAGACGTGCCAATAATTAATCAGCCTATATCGGCAAATTCTTGGCCGATGCAACAAGGCATGTCAAGTGTCGGTCAGCCTGCATCGGCCGTAGCTGCTCAACTGACGGTGGCTACAAATCAAAGCTATCATCCCAGGATACAGGAGCTGCAAGGGTCGGCTGGCTCTCAGCCATCGGCAAATCCTTGGCCGATGCGACAAGACATGCCGGCTGCCAATCAGCCTGTGTCGGCAGTGGCTGCTCAGCCTTTGGTACCCGAAAGACAAGGCTATCATCCGAGCGTACAAGGACTGCAAGAATCAGCTAATTATCAACCATCGCTAAGTCACGTGCCGATGACATCTAATGCAGGTTGGATCGGCCGATTACCGATTCAGCAACAAGTTGTACAGCCTGGGCGCCAAGTAACAGGAGTTCCGCGGCATTGTCCAGCGAATCTTCAGAATGAAGTGTGGTACATCAACCGATAAGTGCTATGCCGCAACACTCGCAAGTGTACAATGAAACATCGGTACAACAACCGATGAACACGATGTCGCTATGCAGGCTAGCAACCGTACAAAATGGTACATCGACAACGCAGCCGATGCATAATATTCAGCGGATTGGTGTTGTAGACGTGTTGGTTACTCCGGCTTATTCACCACGAAGATCTGAAGTACATCAACCAACTCAATCAGTAGACGTTCAGATTTGCCCATCGGTTAATCAGCCGATGAATAATATTCAACGGATCGGTGCTGTCAATGAGCCGATTGCTCCGGCCTGCTTAATGCAAAGATGTGAAGAGATGCATCAACCTACTCAGATAGTAGGCGTCCCGAATTGCTCATCGGTTAGGCAGCCGATGCATGATGTTCAACAGATTGGTGCTGCTGATGTATCAATTGCTCCGGCTTGCTCACTACGGAAACATGAAGAAATACATCCATCTGCCCAACTAGAGAGCGAATCTGCGCATCGGCAAGGTCCAGACATGAAGGTGTTTTCGACTGGGAAAGTGGAAGTTTTAGACTTGGACGAAGAGTCGAGTATCAGCGTCCCTGAGTTGGAGAAGTTCACCTTTGATATCACCGAAGCCAATCAGGATGTCAAGTCATTTGAGCCCAAGAAGACTTGGAGCGCGAGAGTGCTCTTTGTTGGACAAGGGGACTCCGAATCAGATGAGGAGGTGAACATCGGCACTGCTGAATGGGTGAAAGAGCCGATGCCTTGTGCGCTCGACCAGAAAAGGACTAGAAAGTTCACCTTCGATGTCACGAAGGCCGATGGGATATTTGACTTATTGCTTCAGGAAGGGCGAATTAAGCTAGCCCCTAATCAGGTAATTCCATCGGCCGAGGAACTCAAGAAGACCAGGTACTGCAAGTGGCACAATGCAACTTCTCATAGTACCAATGACTGCAAAATATTCAGGCAGCAGTTGCGGTCAGAAATTGACTCTAGACGGATCCAATTTGAAAATCCTAAAGTCCAGAAACTGATGGAAATTGATCAGCATCTGTTTCCAAATAATATGGTGGAAACCGGTGGAAAGACTAAAGTGCTGACATCGGACGCTACTAGAAAGAGTGCATCGGTAGATCCTGATCATCAAGTGGCTGAGCGCGACGTCGAAAAGTTTGCTGACGTCAGGAAAGGCAAGAGAATTGCCGATAAAGGTGGCTGTGTCGGCAGGGCTCCTGGTATGGTAATCACGCACAAGCTACCAAGGCGGAACTATCGGCCATCACGAGATGAACGATATCGGCAGGAAGAAGAAGAACATTGGGAGTGGCTTCGTCGGAAAAATCATTGGAGGTGTCCCTTTTTCGTTCACTGTTGGGAAGAAGGCATTAAGCTACCTACTGTCGATGACTGTCCTGAATGCAACGGGTATCACACTGCCGATCAGTCAGGTAAGAAACCTTGTTTTGATGATCGGGCATCCAGGTACGCCAAGCCGCTCAGAGAGAAGAGATCAGTACATGACCGGCTGGGGGGCAAGCTTAGTGCCCATAGCAGGCTTGGCGGGCAGGTCGATCAAGAGGAGAGCAAGGAGCAGACCAAGACAAGAACACCCGATGAGGAAGTGCTCTCCAGAAATTCAAACATCAGAAGAAGTGCCGATGTAAATAATGAAAGGCAACGCCAGCTTGTCTGGAAAACCAGACTCCCTCAGTGGTGCCCTAAGGGTCTGACCAAAACCCAGAAGAGAAGAATTCAGCGCGAGCGCCGTAATAACTTATGTGACGCTGAAGTTCCTTCAAGGGAAAAGCAGTGGAGGCCAAAGCGCAAGGGTGGAGATCCATCGACAGATGGCAATATATTGCCGATGGTCTAATCAGAGTCAATCCTGGATATTTTGGCTTGGGAGCTGCACTCGGCAAACTGGCGATTTCAATTATTATACTTGGGGACACCTACCGATGGTTTGTGTACGAAACGCCGTACTGTCGATGAATTCGTTAACTGCCAGAGGAAGGTGGTTGTGAGAATGATTCTGCTGCGCTTGCATGCGATGACTAAGTGTGTGGTGCACGCGTTCCAGGAGTTACTCCTTGTACTCTTTGGTGGGTCTATCGACATTGTCCTAATTTTGGTCCGATGGAAGTATGAAGTCTCGTTGCCGATTATTCTTACAATCGGGCTGAATACCGGGCTCCGCTAGAAGTTGGGATTATTCGAGGAGGATTTTAGCCGATTTGACAAGTTATGGTGTCGGTACTGGTTGCCGATAACTAGGTGAAAGGGTTTGCCAGTGGTGCTCTGGTATGGAAGTTGATGTTACCGATTGGGACTGAGCTCTAAGTTTGGAAGAAGTTTTTCTGATCAAGAGGTCTTTATCGGATAATACGGTATGTTCCTAGCAATGCTTATATTCTAGAAACTCTCGAAGGAGTCGACGTATAGCGTGCTTGTTTGGATAGCGATGAAAGGAAAAGTTATAATACATCGGTAAAAGCACATTGACATTGTCTTAAAGCAAAATCAAGTATCAATATTACATTTGCCGATGTGACGGAATTTAATAAGTTACAATAGGGAGTGGATGACTGATATCGCACGCGGGCGAATTTGTTCTATCTCCTCTATCTCCCTAGCATCCTCATTGGCAGAGCCTTCAACCGACTTGATCTTTTTCTTCAGAGAGATGGCTTGTCGGGCATTGTTGTCCCTCTCTTGTCGTAGAGCTTTGATGGTGTCGGGAAGTTGAGCTCTCTTCTGGCTGACTGCATTCAGAGATTCTTCAACCTTTCTCAGCTCAGCTTGCAGCTCTTCCTTTCTTGCCGATAGCTGGATGAAAGCCTATTCAAGCTCAGTGCCGAAAGCTTCTACTTGGCTGATGTTTTTGTGCTTCTCATCGGCAGTTTGCTTCAACTTTAGCATTTCTTCCGTAAGCTTCGATTGAGCATTTCTGTTGGCAATACGGCCTGAAACCCGTTGGTATTGGAGTCGGTGACTCTCAAGGAAGGCTGCTTGAAGGAGTATCTCTTCTGCGTCGGTGGGTAGTTGGCCTTGGAGATCCTTGAAGACTGTCCTTGCTGCGTTTGAATCTTGGACGAGCTGTGATGTGTCTTGTTGCAGCAGGGAAAGCAGTGCTTCGAGTTTGGATTTGACCGCCGCCGATAGAGCTGGGGCAGAACTTTCTTCTTCCTCATCATCATCGGGAATGTCGATGGCAAAGGAGAATAAGCTATCGGCTTGAATGGGGCCTTCTTGGTGCTCCTCATCGTCCTAAGGGTTGATGTCAAAGGAGAATAGGCTGTCTGGGGAGTCCTGGGCCTGAAAATGAAGAAGTTAGAGTATGTCGATCATGAAGTTACACTACGAATTTTTAGGTGACCAACTTACCATCTTGAAGTGGATTTCTTGCCTGGGACTTGGCATGTTGGAGGGTCCAGCCTCATTTTGGAGATCGACACCAGTTGCCGATGGATGAGCTTCTGTTGCTAAAGCTATTGGTGCTGGTGTTGTTGTTGGCGTTGCTTCCGATGTGGTAGCTGGCTCCCTTGGTGGCGACACCGCTCTTTCATCGGGAGTCTCGGCTGGTGGAGGCGCCGATGCCGATGTCGTCGCAGCTGCTGCAGCAAGTGGAGTTGTCCCTTCGTTAAGGTTTTCATCTGGTGAAGGCACTGGTGCCGATACCGATGTCGTTGGGTCCTGTGGTAGCAGTGTCATACTCTCATCGGGGATTTCGGCTGGTGTCGATGCCGATGCCGCTTCCACCGCTGCAGCAGGTGTTGTCTCCTGGTCAGGGACGTCGTCTAGTGGGTGATCGGAAATCGGAGCCGTCGACGGTCCTGCCGATGGTATAGCGGTAGTTGGTGGCGTAGTTGAAGCCGATGGCGAAGATGGGCTAGCCAGCCTCAAGCGCCTTTTCTTCCTTGGCGCGGCAGCGGGAGATCCAGCCCGTTTCGACAAAGACTGGGGGGCATCGGCAGTCAGACTTGAAGATACTTGTCTGCTGGGAGCAGCTGCCGATGACCTCATAGCCTGAAAATATTCAATGCAAGTTATACAAAGTGAATGTTGCCGATTAAACAACATATAATCGGTATGAGTGAAGATGAGTTTACTGCAAACACCCGCGTCAGGGCAGCAGCAGCGGCCGATGTAGCCTTGGCTTTTGTAGGTGTCGGTGTAGGTACCTGTCGAGGAATGAAGGCAGCTAACGTGGGAGCTTTGTTGCCGATGAGTGATACGGGACTCATCATTCGAAGCTTGAAGGGCTTGCCGCTCCTGCTCATCGGAGGAATCGGATCATCAACCTGTCAAACGCAAGAAGGTTAAATACCGATGGTGGAGGTAAAAGTAAGGAATGCATCGGAATGAAGACTTACTGCGTCGTCGGGGATGATGTGATCGGCATCGATCATGTGCCGATAGTAGTGCGACGACTTGGCAAACAGTTGACACCTTCATTCTTGCCACCAAGACTTGTACTCATTTGTAATAAAGGAGGTTGGTGACCAGGAGGACAGGTCAAGATCTGATACATCGGCATCGGGAGAAAGGTTGACCACCTTGTTCCAGTCTAGAGCACCGATGGGTAGTAGAACTCAAATGATGGGGGGCGTTCTTTCCCGATCCGAAGATGTTTACTGGAATAGCTCGAGGAGTGATGCTGGCCTTCATAATTATCTGGTTCTCAGGCACATTCCCAACGGTGAGGTTGAATAGCAGTGGAAACTAGTTGTCCTCATCGGCATATGGCCACCAGAGCCGTTCTGTGGCAGGAATTCCATTGTAAAACTTCTGAAAGAATAGACCGAATTGCTCCGCATCGGCATCGGTCCCTGGTAGCACTATAATGGCCTCTCCAAAGTTGAGTGGAGGGCGAGTTGCCGATTCATCATCCCCACACTGATGGTCTTCTGATATGTCTCTCGGGAAACGCTGGGCGAACAAGTCAAACTGAAGCACTTTCTGCATCTAAACCCTAAACCACATATTGATAAACCACCAGGGGCCTCCAAGGTTGCTGATGGGTTCACTTAGCAGTAACTTCTGGGATACTTGATGGAGAAGACGATATACCGATCCTAGAAGATATCTGCCCAGGGGAAGTCTTGTCCCATCGGCAAGCAGCTCAGCTGCTGGAAGATACATGGTCGTGGGTCCAACTACCCTACCGCAGAAAATGAACTTGTCCAGCCACATGTTCAGGAAGGTGGCATGCTCCCTCTGGTTTACCAATCCTGTTTTCTAGTATTCCTGAATGTAACCCGTCCAACTGCCGATGTTCCGAGTGTTTACTCTGTGCTCAGCTTTCCTATTGAATAAGGAGAAGGTATCGGCAGAAGAGACCTCTAGGCCGGTCAGCATGTGGACATCGGCAAGAGTGGGGGTGGCTTGTCCATGTCGGAATAAGAAAGCATTCATAGTGTCCGACCAGAAGTAGGAGGCAGCTATTAACATGTTCTCGTTCTTCTCCATATCGGCAATGGAGAGCCTGATACATTGGTCCAAGCTGCGCTCTTGCCAGTAAACTTGCTGCGCCCTAGCGACCCTAAGATACCAGTTCTTCCACCCTTTGGTGGGCTTGGACCATGAGCGGAAGGCATCCTTCCACAACCCTAAAACGAAGCATTCAGATCTGAATGGGATCCGATTGGTCTCCGCATTGATTAAGAAACTGGGATCAGGATTGCCCATGGGGCCTAGGCAGCTGAAGGTGGAGCCAGTAAGCGGGATCACTACCTTGTTATATAGTTCCTAGGGTTCGAAGGAAAGAAGGGGAAAAATCAGAAAAGGAATGGGGATAAATCCAGATTTATGCAAAAAGGAACCAGCAAGAAGTTGGGTTGGGAGAAGAATAGATCTCACCTTTGGAATGTCAACTTGGATCGCCATTGGAGTCGAGGGGGTGCTTGCAGTTCGTCTTTGGATTGCAGAAGGGTGCTCGAGTTCGTGTACTTCGGAACGGCTGGAGGTTGAAGACGAAGGCAGGAAGGTGAAAGTGAAAATGAGCTCGAGGTAAAAAGGTAGTGTAGGTCCCTGTAACTTTTAGAAGCTTGCTCAGGGGCATTTTGGGGTTCTGTTTCACATCGTGCAGGAATGTGGAGAGGCCCGCGGTAGATACGCGCGGTGATCGAGGTGATCTGCAACTGTTTGTGCTACAATCGAGGAATTTTATTATTAAATTGCAGTTCCACACACAGAAATCGAGGAAACTGTGCATCTATCTCGGAGGTAACGGCTACAGCAACGGCTATAGTGGAGAGAATTTCGGCACGTAAAGTATTATACATCCCGAAACCGGGGGGCATGTGTTGACACCGTTTTTCAGCACGTGTCAAATGAGCTAAGGTTTGACTGGTCAGCGGATGTTCGCTATCGGCATCGGTAAAGTATGACCAATATTGCCGATGGGAGTGTCGCGGGAAGGCCAAGTGTGCTGCTGATGGGACTGGATGGTCCTTGCCGACACAGGTTAATTAGCGAAGCCGAGTAGCTCAAGTTAAGTGCCGATTGCCGATAAGGGGATATTGCCGATTGCCGATGAGTATGACGTTGCCGAATTGCCGATGAGAAGCTGATGCCGAGTGCCAGTGGAGAGTGGTTGCCGATTGCCGATAGGGTGGTGAAGACAGTTATCGGTACGAGATTGCTGATCGAGAAGTATTATCGATGCCGATAGGCATGAAGTGCCGATAAGGTGACTTAGCGTGTGATATCAGTAGAAGATTACAGGTGGCTAAAGAAGGAAGTCGCGGATTGGAGGGATCTGTCGATGGAAAGTTTCCATCGAGGAGGAGTATAAGGAAACTGGTGTTTTGTACCGGTGTTATTATTATAGTGGTTTGAGTTCGACTCTTGCATGAGTCGTTTATTTTCCTTTAAAATAGGTGTGTTTGTTTAGGGAAATAAATATTATTGTTTTAGATCCGACTCCTGCGTGAGTCAGTTTCCTTAAAGTAAGGAGTTTGTTTTAGGAAGGGTACGAGTCGTGTCTTTGTACAACTCTCCATGCGGGAGTATAAATGTGTACCCGAGGGCTGCAGAAAGAATCAATCCAATATCAAACAAACCAATTTTATTCTTATTCTACTTTTTACCGCAATTTACCCTTTTTGCATTAGCTATAGTTATCAACGAGTTCTTTCAAGCTTCGACGGGCTGCATCACCTTGATCTCCGTCAAATCCTTGCAAGTTCCGCGTGGGAGTATCTCTGAGCCTTGGCATCCGGGCGCATCGCTGTTGTCTCGTTCAGCTCTACTCTAGTTATCCTGATCAAGCCCCAATCCCAGCATCCGGGCGCATCGCCGTTGTCTGGATTGGATCTTGTTCTAGTTATCTTTGATCAATCTGAGCTTTGACATCTGGGCGCATCGCCGTTGTCTCGTTCAGTTTTGTTCTAGTTATCGTCCTTGTCGATTAACTGGTCAAATCGACTGACACGCCTTCGGAATACCGAGCTTTGGGTAATAGCCCGAGGTGTTCGCAAATCCTGACGCTTTTTGTGTCAACAGTTTTTTAGTTGCTTGCAGGTTAGATTTGTTCATCATCGAAGCTCGTTAAGCTACTAGAGGATGCTTCCTTTTCTGATTGAGACTGGTAAGGTACCTTCTCGGGGTTCAATTGACAGTGATCAAGTGGTACCTCATTTAGATTTTGTTTGCCTCACTGTATGTTGTTGGCTAGCTGTTTAAGAAATCTCTGCTCACGAAAGTGTCACGGTCGAAATTCGAAATTTGCAGAGGAAAGGCAGCCAGCATCAAATGGGAATGATGCCTGAGCCAGTGGGCAGAGTGTTTGGACTATGAATATTTTTTGTTTTGGCTGTGGTTGCAAGTTCTTGGTGCTATTACTAAAGGAGAAGGATTACTGGTTCTAGGTTGATCAGGTCAGTTGTTTGTAGTCCATGTCATTGTAAATTCAATAAAAGATGGTAGTCTGATAGAAAAGCATAATAGGAATTTTTGATTGGTTCTTGTCGACGGCCCTGGAATGGACACAAGAGGTATGTGTTTGTTCATGCATCTTGATTGGTTAATCTACTAATTGGAGATGGCTGGTGAGGAATCTGACAGCTCCGTGCCAGCATGTAGTAAATTGTATTGCTAAGAAGGAAGAAAGAAGAAGCAAGAAGAAATGCTTCTAGCTGTAAAGGAAAGACATGCAATTTGGATACGATGTAGTTAACTATATAATGAGAAAATTTTCAACTTGGAACAAATTCTGTGAGGAGAAGTATTATAATTTCAGATAGGTTAACTGTGTTTGTCAATTTTCTGCATAGCATTTGTTTCTTCAGTTTGCTGCTGCACAGAACACTGCTTCTGATTCCTATAGAAATTCATGTGATGCTACTCATAACCATTAATGGAACCTGGAAAGAACAGTAGCAAGTAGCTAGCCATTCAGTTCTAGGAGCAACAAGTCAACAATGGTACACCTAAGGAACTACCTAATACTAACAAAGTTGACATAAATAATAAATATTAATTTCAGTTAGCAAGAGCTCCATCTGCTAAAAATCTTCTTGGTTCTATTATAAAAAAAATATTCTTGGTTCTAGATGGCGCATCTGATTTTTCTTGGTTCCTGCTTTTTTTTTGTTGCAGTGTTACAAGTACTAATTTGTTGCAGCTCTGTTTCTCTGCAGTCCTCGCTACTGCTTCTGAAATCTAACAACTGACAACTCTAAATGAAAAATTTCAGCTTGATGTTTCAGGAAGTCTGATTGGTCACTAGAGCCATGTCGAATTTCTAACTGTCTAGATTTCTGAGTTGCTAGCTTCATTTGTGAGGTTTTTTGCATTTTGTTTTTTGAAACAATAGTTGTTTTGCATTTGAACTAAACAATGTTTGGAATTGAGAGCTTCCATGTTGCCCCGCAATTTGATTCCTTGCTTAGAGCTCAAAATGATTTGATGAAATGATTAGTATTCCTGAACATAGCTATGATGTTTCAGCAGCTCTAGAATTTTTACTGATTGGCATGGCTTCGGCCTTTAGATCTTCAATCTTGGCATGAAGCCGTTACTGCTACTCCGTATTATTTTGTTATGAAAACATTCTGTGTACACTATACAGAGAAGGTGGTGGGGTCGTGAGGCAATGCCATGTTTGAGCTGCTAATTCGATGGGCCAAGGGATGTAAACTTCTGCTAGCAAAGGCTAAGCTGCCACACAACTGTAGGAGGAAGGGCAGCCATGACATATGGCTTTTCGAGGGCGGTATCAGTAGTTTGAGAAGCCAAGCTTCAGATGGAGAAAAGTTGTAACTTATTGTTGAATTGAGATTTTATCTCAATATTGACTTTAATGATAGAATGTCTTTGTCCATTTGCGCCTGTTGATTGTTGTTTTCAATCTAAAAATGTTGATTGCGATTTTTGTTGTTTGGACAGTGAAAATTGGACATTGAATATTGTAATGTTGTCTTTGAGAAGGTGGACATAGAATACACACCAATTGGGAATTTGACTGTTGTTGTTTGGATTATGAACTCTGAATATGTCCATGTGACGACTAGACAATTGTATAGATATGGTGCTCCCAGAATGTATGTTTGTGATTGCAAGATGGAAGCGTCAACTTTGAGTGTAAGCATGGCAAGCACCATACATGCTACAGATTTGCAAAGCTGCTTTGTTTTCTTACTTGCTTGCTAAATAACATTATGAGTGATGGCTTTTGAAAATAGACTTATGAAATTAGATAAATTATTTTTGGCAATTATAATTAGGGATACTTGGAGTTTTAAATCCGTAGCAACGCACGGGCACTAACCTAGTCCATATATAAAACAAGTTGTTTTGACATCTTAAGCATAACTTGTGATTTTTACATTTCTAAACTCAATGATTTAAAATTTATTAATGATTTACATTTTCTATTTGATCAAAACCTTGTCAAAATACGACTTGTTTTATGGGTACGGATGAAATATATTTTATGTCAAAGAAAAATGTTTGTAAAAGCACAGTTCTATGTCTGATCGAGATGGCTGGAGCAAAAACTAGACGGCCTTTTTTTTACAGAACAGGTCTTTATGGGGCGTTTGGGACTGCTGCACTACCTCTGCTCCATGAACTCTACCATGGAGCAGCTCCACAAAAATCTAGAGTTTGTGGAGTACCTGTTTAGGTGCTCTCACAACTCCATACTTTTTTATTGAACAAGTGCATGGAGCTGAAAGTGTTTGCCTGAAAAACATGTAGCGAAGCTGAAAAAAGTGGAGCGGAGCAGTCCCAAACATTAGAGTGACTAGTCGTCTGTTAGTGACCGGCTCCAATAATTTTTTCGCTTCCCAATAAATGACTTTGACTAAATATATGTTAAAAACATTAATATTTATAATATATAATTAATATCATTAGATAGATATTTGAATCTAAATTTTTAATAAATTTATTTAGAGATACAAATATTATCACATATTTTTTATAAATAAAGTTAAACTTATCGACACATAAATTGTGACGGTAAACATTTAGCGATAAAGGGAGTAGATTTTTAAAGACAAACCATATTAAAGTGTGGCCAACATTTAGCGATAAAGGGAGTAGATTTTTAAAGACAAACCATATTAAAGTGTGGCCTCTGTACATCTATTTTTTGGGTAAACTTAAGCAACAACATCTGAAAATCCAATTCCAACTGTGATCGTCTTAAGCGACCACCTCACAAAAAAAGACACTTCTAATTAGAGACTAAAAGTGCATCTAGGGCTCTAGGCCCTCCTTTCCGACGTCTTCAGGCCCAGCCCATCTTTCAGCAATGTCGAAATTAGTAGCACACTGAAATTCCTCTACACCATGGAAGATTTTTGTCTTAAGATTAATTTCATTAACTCCGAGAAACCAGAGTGTATCTTAGACTCATCTAATAATCAGCTCAATTAGCTACGGTGAAATAAAAAAGTGCGTTAGGATGAAAACGTGAATTGTGTGCGCTGCAAAGTTGGGACGAATGGCATAGCTAGCTCCAGAGAGAAATCCAGGTGTGCTTGTGGAGGAAATGGGAGACCCTACATGAATGATCATAACCAAGCAAGCTCAAGTACATCAGGAATATGCAGACTAGGACATGTTGCATATTCATAAAATCAATATAATTCGATCTTGGCATGTGTTGTAGATGCACATAGATCATGGCAATACAAAGGCATATATATCAGGGACATTGGAACTGAAAAGCCGGCAAATATGTTTTCTCTCTAATGGGTCACAATGCATGTATATCAGTACATATTTGAAATAACATCTTCTGTTAACATTTGATAGAAAGACATTTCAGGACAATAAAATTCACTATAAAGCACAAATAATGGATATTTTAGCTAGGCTGGACGACTCATTGTAAGTTGAAGGAGAGGACATGGGCGGTGACACTATTGGGGCCGACGACGGCGTGCGGCTGATAGTGACGCTTTTGAAGCCGATGGGCGTGCGGCGGATAGGGACGTGTGCGGCTCCTTGGGTTGGGGATGAGAGAGGCATGTTGCTGACAGCAACCGTGCTTGGCGCGCCTTCGCACCATGTGGAGATGTCGTCTCCCCCCACACTTGAAGCAAACTACAGAATCATGGAGCCATTCGTACGTTCTGCCTGACGACTGCTGATTTGCAAATGTAACTCTGTTCCTCTCCTTCTGGGTCTTGAACACCCCCCCCCCCCCCCCCCCCCCCCCTTTTTTTCCTTTGATGTAATTGTCCTCCTATACACTGTCGGTGACTAAATACCCTCTCCATCTACCGGTTTGGCCAAGAATCAATGGAAAATCATTCTAGTGGGGCGCTCACGTACCCTCCGGTGCTCCTTCAAAAAACAAAAAACAAATGAATTGTAAACTACAAGATTATACATTATTTTTTGCGGAAATTCTCAATAGTTTTAAAGAATTCTGGATGTGAAATCTAGCATGCCACTAAAGCTGGATAACGAGCCAGCTCGGCTCGGCTCGCTTTGGCTTGTTAGGATAACGAACTAGTTCGGCTCGGCTCGTTAGAAGCTCTAGCTGGCTCGTTAAGCTCGCGAGGTTGGTATAGAAAATCACAAAAATATAATATTCATATTTATCTAAAGCTTGATAATAGTAATAATACAAAAATAAAACATCCATGTGGGGCGCTCACCCCTCCCTTCCGGTGCTCCTTAAAAAAGATCAAATGAATAGTAAACTACAAGATTATACATTATTTCTTTTGAGGAAATTCTCAATAGTGTTAAAGATTTCTGGATGTGAAATCTGGCATGCAAACTAAGGAAAAAAGTACCAATTGGTGACCACCAAGAAAAATAGAAACTAACATCAAGGGAAGTAATACTATGTGGAAGTTCACCAATTAAAGAGTTCTCTGATAAGTCGATGCCAACAAAATATATATGCTAAAGGATAACCATATCTGAGCTGACGCCCTTTTCTAATTGTTGACAAGATTTCTCCAAATTGACCTAGAATGTTAACATCTCCAACTTGATTCTCCTCTCCAACTATAAAATGAAACCCAAATGAAGGTAAAGGCCTGGGCCCTTCCATGTCATGCCTGCTTGATAGATCCAAGTACTGAAGATGACTAATGTTTGTAATTTCATTGGGAATCACGACCGGAAATCAGATCTTTGCCGAGCACAATGGGTTTGCCGAGCGTATTTTTGGGGCACTGGGTTCTTTGCCGAGGGTAAAAAAACGCTCGGAAAAAAAAACAACGGCAAAAGGCTCTTTGTCGAGAGCTTTTTTTGGACACTCGACAAAGAGCTCTTTGCCGAGTGTTTTTTTATACTCGGCAAAGAAAATTTTCAAGGCACATTTTGAAGCAGTAAATTAATTCAAATAAAAAAGTTTTGAACTACAAAGTTGTATTACTCATCATGATTTACAATATTTGTTTTGGTTATTTCTTCATATGACAAAGTCAAAATAAATTTATTTACAAATCTTACGTATCTCTATTGTAGTTTATGAAACTATAAGAGAGAGATATAAGATTATTGAAAAATCTTAGAACAACAATGTCAGATGATCATATGACAAAACAACAAAAATAAACATTGTAAGTCTTGAAAAGTTATGAAACTTTATAGTTGACAACTTTTTTATTTAAAATCATCTTGTCATGTAAAATTGCGTTTGAATTTCAAAAAATTTAAATTACAATTTTTCGAACGACCTCGGATAGAAAACAACGAAAATAAACATTGTAGATCTTGAAAAGTCATAAAACATTTTAGTTGACAACATTTTTATTTGAAATCATCTTGTCATACAAAACTATATTTGAATTTCAAAAATTTAAAATTCAATTTTTTTCAAATGATCACAGATGAAAAAACAACCCAAATAAACATTATAGAAACATTTTTGTTGATAACGTTTTTATTTGAAATTACTTTGTCATGCAAAAATGCGTTTGAATTTCAAAATTTTAAAATTCATATTTTTTAAATGACCTCGGATGGAAAAACTTTCTAAGTAAAAAAGTGTAAATCTCAAAAAGTTATGAAACTTTATAGTTTACAACTTTTTAATTTGAATTTGTTTAGTGCCTTAATTAATTGATTTACACTCGGTTTAATATAATATGTGGGGAACAAAAACAGAATATAAACAAAAGTTACTCCAATATTATGTAGTAACTCCGGTATTATGTAGTAGCAGATGAAATCCATTTTTTGATGAATAATTTCTTTGGAAGCGGACATCCCATGATTGATTTTTATTAGTCAAAATATTTTCCTTATTATCCATATTTTAGTGGAGCCCACACAAATATAAGCACAATTTTGTTCATTTGTCTCTACAAGGTTGCAATTCAAAATGCGATACACACCCCCACATGGATGATTTCCGTGGCCTGCAATGTAGTTTCTACCGGGTGTTGTTGGAACACTCAGATAATTTAAAATGTGATACACAGTTGCTAATATAGAATATCGATAATTTCAGTGGCCACTAACATCTTCGGTTACCACCGTGTGTTGTTGGAACACAGATCATGTTGTCCTTCCATCTCATCGCTGCTTGTTTCTATGAAGTTTATATATCATCTCATCTCTGCTTGTATGTTTTTATGAAGTTTATATATTGTACATAGTACTACTTGATGCCGCAACAACTGATACGATGTTGATGGTTCTCTTAATCTGTCTGCATGCTAATGCGTTTGTCATGCATTGCAGCTAAAGAAGCATGATCATGCACTTGATACCGCATCACTAGAAAAGCATGCATCTGCTCCCACTCGAATTTTACAACATGTATTTGTTGGCCATCACAAAAAAACATCAGATCGAGAAATAACTACCATGGTGCAGCGCTGACCTGCAGTACGGGACCTATATGGGTGGCTAGTACCAACCTGTACCAGAAGGAGCATTTTGCATAAAAACCAACAATATTTTGAAATGCATCCTAATTCATTTGGAAGTCTAGTACAAATGATCACTCCAAAAGTTTACGCTTCTGAACTTCCTCCTGATGTAGTCCTATCTCTCATCAGTTCTGCACTACCCTCTGTCCTGCCTCCTCTGTTTTTGATTTCTCTGCTCCAGTAGCACCTAGAAGTCCTCTGTTTTTGTGTTCGGCATGAGTAAAGACAGATTAAGAATAGTTCAAGCGAACTGGGCGGCTGGTGGTTGCGAGATTCGCTATGACGAGAAGTGAAACAAAGGCAATGTGGAATGCGCTTTCTGATTTTCCAGTCTCAGTGCTTCCGTATCACAGTCTGTAAGTTCACGCATTGGATTTTTTTTTTGTCAATGCGAAGGTTCTCTTATACTTGTTCCTAAATCACGGTATTCCTCCCACTTCTCCTGGCATGAGAGAATTGAGCACCGAGAGAAGTGCTACTGCAGGTTTTGCAAAAAAAAAAAAAAAAACTCCATCAACGTTTCCAGTTATTAACCGACGGTCCAATTCGCCAACTCAAAATATTTTCCGTGCGTTTCATCAAAGAATATACTATCAAAATATATTTTGTAGCATATATATAATAAATAAAGTTTTCTCATTTTTTTAATAAGACTAGTATATTTATCTGTGCTAACGCGGATTATATTTTAGAGATAGATGGAGAGTCTGCTATGTAAATTTACAACTTAGGTAACTCACCGACCCTGCTCCTCCCACTCGCCACTTCCTCCTCCACTCGGCCTCCCTCCCTCCTGCTCCTCTCCCTCTCCCATGGATGCAGCAGGGAGCCCTCTCCTTCGACTCCTCCCTCTGCCACCGTTGAGCAGGAGCAGAGCAGGCAGGCCGCCACCGTCGCCCCGCGCACGAGCGCTCCAGCGCCCAGGCCGACAACTTGTAATGCATGAACATGATAGAGAAAAGTGTCAATTATTGATAATTCCATGCCTTGTCATGGATGTTAATGGATTGACTCACCTTCAATTTGGGATGCTCATTCACAGAAGCATCTATGCGTGCAAATTTAAGATTGTCCAAACCATTAAAATGCTTGGCCAACTTCTCAACATTTTTACTTATCGCTTCACAGTCAACACACCAAGGTGTATGAACCTTTCATTTAAACAAGGATTGTAAGATCATTTAAAGAACAAATTATATCCAATGAAAATGAGAAGAGATATAACAAATCAAAAAACGCCATATACCTCAAGGAAGTCGTTTTGATGACTTTCCAGCACAGAAGAATCAAATGTACGACCAACAACCTTCTCAACAAGTCCCTTCTGCACAATGTAGGGTCAAACATACTGCTTAGGGGTTAAACATATTTCACAAAAGGAAAATACCCAAAACATTTCAAAATGACAGCTCAGTACAAACATAAAGACCATGCATGTTAGTTTTCACACACCCCACGCCCGTGGACATTTTAAACATTCTTATGAAATGTCAAGAGGAGATTGTTGAACTACATATTTCAGAAATAGTAAGTGTCGGGTACGAAGGTAAGGGGTACCCTAAACCTTTCGATAAATTAACGCTAAACATAGCAATCATTTTAAGACAGGGACCAGCCCACTATTCAAGTCAGTAAAGTAAGGCCCATCACTCGAAGGCCCCCTACACCGGCTATGGCGACCAGTCGCGGGCCGGCCCACCTCGACGGAAACAGACGGACGAGGGGCCAAACGAACGACCCCCGGTCTCCGTCCCGACGCCGAATGACGGACGAGGGTCGAACGAACGACCCCCCGGCTCCTACCTCGACACCGGGTGACGGACGAGGGGACGAACGAACGACCCCTCGGCCTCTACTTCGATCCCTCCGACTCCGCCTCTGCTCCGACTCCGCCTCTGCTCCGACTCCGCCTCTGCTCCGACCCTACCTCGACGATGAGCGACGGACCAGGGGTCGAACGAACGACCCCTGGACGGGAGGCTCGATCAGCCCAACTGCTCCCGACATGGGTTAAAGTAAATCCGCCTAACGACATGGGCACTCGCGCCCGCTGTCAAATCCGTCAACTCCCTGCCGCGTCCCAGTCTCCCGTCAACTGTGTTGCTACTGTCGCCACGACGCGAGTACGGACTCCAGCAGCACCCCTCGGAACGTGAACAGTGCAGCCCTCGACGACGACTTCGGGGATACGGCAAAGCCACGCAAGGCTCGACCCCCCCCCCTCGACCGAGGGGCTCGACCCCTCCCTCCAACAACTCCAGTATGGGGCCCGTCCCATCCGCCCCGTCTCGCTTCAGCTGTGGGATTCGCGCCCGTCTGCGGAAGCTGTGCCGCGACGTGCCCCGGCGACTTCCACTGCTACCACGACCCGGGGCGCCAAAAGGACGGGAAGGCCATGCCGGCATAGTGCTCAACGTCCCTTCACCGGCACTATGCCACGGACACGCCGCCCATACTACGACAGTTAGGATCCTGTACCCTCGAGCCTCCCCTTGGCCTATAAAAGGGGACGCCGAGGTAGAAGGAAGGGGCTCTCAGAGATTTTTGGACTCTGGAGAGACTGTTTCTAGACTCTACTCTTCGGACGACCCCATACTCATACCACACACACATACACATCGCTGCTTGATCGACCCCTCGAGCAGCCAACCCACCTCCTAGGGCAACATCGCTAGCCTTAGCATCCAGACCGCTCTGAGCGATCCCGTGTAACTCAGCTTGTACCCCCTGTACGAGCACGTTTGGGTGCGAGATAATACAAGTCATCCTCCCCCGCTGGACGTAGGACCTTCTTTGCCCGAACCAGGATAAACCTTGTGTCCATCTTGCATCACATCTGAGAGAGGGAGCACGCGATATACAAATTTACTAGTTGGTGGTCTTGACTCCCGGGTCATAACACCGACACTAAGTTACAATGGTGTACCCTTATAAGGCCTACACCTGTGATTATTTCAAATTTAGAATGCTTCAAGAGTTCAATCTTAAAAGATTTAAGCAAATAAATAAAGCTTACCTCTTGAGGCACTGGTTCTGATTTGTGGTACGGCGGCAGTGTGCCATCCAGAAGACTTAAGCAGAACTCCTGTTGTCCAGCAACACAATACAGTGTGATCAGGTAATTCAACATAATATCAAAATAAAAATCTCAATACCCTCAGGTTCTTTGCATTGATATCTGCCTCCATCAGATACTTGGCTCCATTGCTTGTATCAAATGCTGTAACCTGGTGAACTCTCTAATTTTAGTAAACAAAAATCTATGGAATCAAACAACATAGAAGAAGATTTGACAATTGTCAGCTCATGTCCCCAGGGTAGTAACTGCTATTATTATCACTCACTACCTTAAAGGAATCAATTATCAATTATCCAAGTCAATAACCAATCGGACTCCACCCATACCCACTCATAAGTCTAAGACACCAGCAATAGAACACATGTGCCCACAAACTGCACTTCAATGGATATCGATGAACACAAATTGAACATTATTTCACAAGTTTTTAAAATTCGAGCAAAGTAAAATTTGAAAATGATACATTTGTTCACATCCAGCATTTCATATTACATCAGTACCTCAAAATTCTTGAATAAACCAATAACAAAGGTCTGGTCCTTTTTGAGGAAATCCTCAGCCTAATGACTGGCACACCAGTCTTCTTTCTTACCCAAGTAACTATGGCGTCACTATCAACGTAAGATAAGATACACCAGCCTCCGCGGCGCTCCCCGCCGCGTCCAGCCCGCCCCGCTCGGCCTCCTCGTCGATGGCCAGCAGCTCGTCCAGCACGCCCGAGTCGTCGTCGTCCAGGAAGAAGAACGTAGTTGTGAGATTGGGGATTAGGGAGCCGGGAGGTGAGGAAGGGTGGAGGCGGCAGGAGGTGCCCAGCAGCATAGAGGCGCTCGGCTCGCCTTGAGGACGGTAGAACGCGGCCGGCAAGCCCGTGTGGTTGCGCCGCCGCTAAGATCCGGCATCGTGCGTCGGTCGCCGGCGTCCGCGTGGAGTCCCGCGACGTGGAGGCAAGCGAGCGCTTAGGCGTCCCGCCACACAGCTTGCCCGCCGGCCTCGGACGCTGCGAAGTAGCAACCGAGTTCGGTTCACTTTGCAAGTTTAGGTGATGTCGAGTCTTGTTCTCTGCCTATCAAATTCAGTTTTGCAACTTTAGTGTTTTATATGTCTTCACTCCCTGTTTTCTATCCAACAGATTTAGTTTTGCAGTTTTTTAAAGACCCCAAAAGATAAAGGACAAGAGGAGCCTTGCATCTATAGAGAAAATGCATAATGTTAAATGGAAGGCTTCAGTTCTAGCAGCTCTTGACTATTATATCTGCATGCATAATGATATTTTCATCTCTGAATCTCCTGGAAATTTGCACAATATACTTTGGTAAGTTCCCATGTCCTATGTATTTGTTAGAGATTTCCTTAGATTGAAATAATTTATATGCTCAGTGTCAAATATCGAAAGGCCTGTGAATTAGATCTCAAATGTAGAGACTTACGAATAGAGGGTACAATATTGATTTTTTTTCATATATACTGATGTCCCAAACATCACAATTACATTATCCTTTCTATATAACAATATAACACACTCGACTATTGTGGTATTATGTTTTCCCGTTGCAACGCACAGGCATATACCTAGTCACTGAAAATAAAGGATACTAGGTCAGTAATTTCATTCACTCCACACGTCCATACAAACGCAATTCTATCCCTTTCCTCTCCCAAAGCTACTCGTCCGTTTGTCCCATCCATGGATATCCTGTCGGTCTTTTCTCCAAGTCCCGTCTTGTCGCACATCATCTAATTTGAAAAAAATTAACTCTCTAAGATTCTTAAAATGTCTTATAATTTGAAATAGTAGGAGTACCTATTTTGTCCCCTAGTCGTTCCATTATGAATTAGCAGTGATATATTATCACCAACAATTTCAATAAAACCAACTGTGAAAATGCCATTGGCGAAACACTGTTATAGTGGCTTCAGAAAATTGTTCCCAAAAAACTCTTCTTAGAATAGATCAGACTTTTAGTATAATACATATCTTGATCCGACTTCACATAAAAAAAGGATACGATTTTTATATATGAGGCCTGTGTATATATGGATTTTTATGGTGGTCAGAATATTATGCTACTCGGAGTGACACTTTCCTTCTGCAACCAATTATAGTGGCATCAGTTTTGTGCCCTACGCGCGCCTTTGCTTAAATGGTAGGCTGAACCACTTTAACCTCGACAAAGGAATCATTAGGAGCTTAATTTAATAAAAGTGATTAACTTACTCGGAGTGAACCCTAAACCCTAAACCCCACACATTCCCCTCCCTAGCTCCCTTCCCTTCTTCTCCTTTCTCTCAGAGATTCAGAGGATGATTTCTAAGCCATGAGCATGTTGTTCGTCGAGTCCGCCTCTGGCAGCGGCTGACTTTTTAGCAAGGCTGAGATTAGGAGGATGCTTTCCAGGCCATGAACCTGCTGTTCGTCGAGTCCGCCTCCGGCAGCTGCTGCCGGGACGCCGAGCCAGCGGCCGTGGGAGTGCTCTGCACTCCACTCCACAGGTGTAGGTCCACCTCATCCTTGGTCCGTCACGCTTCCTGCTCAACAAGGTACTACTACTTGTGTCTGGATCTAGACAGACCAGTTCTTCTCCTCTCTGTTGAAATTGATTTTGCCAACGCTGAGTTGAGGAGCAGGGTCTCTCACCACTCTTTTTCCTTGTCATTTTGATGCACGTTTTATGGTTTCTTTCTCAGATCCGGTGACGCCGTTCTTCATCAGATCCTTTGATGTGGGGGCAAGTTTCACCAAGGCGCTGCACTCTGCTCGCGTTATAGAATAGAAGAAGAAATCATGAATTTATAGGTTTGATTTGAGGAGTCGTGGTCTTGCCTTTGAGGGAGTTTGATTTGGATTCCTATCCTATTTGAGATTTGGGATTGGGATAGGAAACGTGAGGGAGTCGACGGGGAGAGGTCAGATAAAATTTGCAGCGGGCGTGGGATATGCGGACTCCAAAGGTGGATGCCGGATGGAAGGGCAGACGAATTTTTTTTATTTTGGCTCTTTAATATTAGGTATAGATATAGATTTATCATCTTAGTTGCAAGAGGGAGCCTTCATCGGCCCTTGTCACTCGCGCCAGCTAATATTATTGGCTTAGCGAGGTAGCGGTACATGATTATTTTGTCCTCAAGGCGCCCAGCAGCAGCACTCCTGAGGATTCCGATTAGTCACACAGATGGATACGAAATTTGGAATCCCCATGTTTTGGCATTTACGATGGCATTCAGATAGGACACAACTTGGAGTTTCTTGGGTACATGTCGTCGTCGCATCTACACGTACGTACATTAGTTTATTATTCATCAGTAGAAGATTAAAATATTGCAAACTCAAGCTTAAACGAAACACACACATACCAGCATCAGTGCTGCAAGACAGGACCACCAAAGTGAGGAAAATGGCAGCAGATGTCAGTTGCAAAGCCCTCGTCATATCAACACTGCTAGGTCTCAGTCGTGCAGACAAATGAAGATTACTCCTGTCTCTGTTTTCTCTATTTTAGGCTTTGGGTTCTTATATATAGACAAGCCCGGCCCGTTTGTTAGTTCATATATAAAGATAAGGTATCACTCATGTTTCTTCATCTTTTAATGCCTTATAGCCTCAATTGCATATCTAGAGTGCATAAAAAAAATCAAATCTATGTCTATATATATCTATATGTATGTCTACTATATCTATCTATCTATCTATATGTCTATCTTTCATCTCTACCTTCTCATATATATATATATATATATATCTTATAATCCTAAACCTCAATAAAATTCTATCTTGACATGCAAGCTATCCACCTCATCCGTCCACTATCATATGTAATTATATAATATACACATAATCCACAAACAATAGTTGTCCAAGTAATTACTAGTAAATGTGCCTGTGCATTGAAACGGGAGAAAAAAATCGAACGTTAATGACAATGAAAATATGCGGACATTAGTGAAATCAATCATGAAAAATATACAAGACCTAATAGGTTTTGGAAATAAATTTTGTATCATGCTATACAAGAGCTATTTAAACTTTTATATTTTTGAATCCAATATCAAGTTAGACAAATGTTATTCAAACTTTAAGTCTGAACGAAAGGCACTGCCCATTATCCCCTAAGTAAAGGGAGACAATTTATTTAATTATTTGTCTTTGTCAACCTTTGAAAAGACATTGTCCATTTGAAAAGTTTGAAAGTATTGCAACGATAAATAAAGAAAAGTTCATATATGTTACTGTGGTGTGGTGGTAAGCCTTGGTGTTGTTGGTTAGGAGACCATGGTTAAAATCTTGCATGTCGCTATTTTTCTTTTATTTTTTTTCTGGTGGGCTGCAGTGGGTTTTTTTTTACTGGGCTGCGGTGGACGACTGCTAGTTGGGCCGCCAGACTCAGTTGTGGCCGACTGAGTATTTTTCTTTTATTTTTTTTTCTGGTGGGCTGCAGTGTGGTTTTTTTACTCAGTTGTGGCCGACTGAGTGGGCTTCCAGTGCGGCTAGTGGATTGGGCCGCCAGGTTCAGTTGTACCCAACTGAGTGGGCTGCCAGTGCAATGAATTCTTAACTGAACTGGGCCACAAGTGTCGCAGATAAATTAGGCCTAAGAGACAAAAAAAATTTCAGACAAAAAATTTGGCTGAAATTTTGCCTATTTATTATTAGGTATAGATATGTAGTCTAATTTCATTACAAAGTCCACTATCATCTCCAATTCACGTCTTCAACTATAATATACACAACAAGGCCCTACATCCAGTAACATAGACTTAGTTGTTCATACCAATGGGCCAACATCATTCACAAATATTGGTTTATAAAAGTTTATTTCTACATATAAGTAACTTTATATAGTCAATTTGATTCCAAATCATTTACAATCCCGGCAACATGTTAGCTAGTATTTTATAAATATTAACCCCACCACCACACTATCTCAACAAGCACGCCATCCACAACATCTCCTACTAAATGCCATGTCATTCCTGCTCCGCAACTAACTTTTAACCTCTTAATGCAAGCTATATCAACCTTAGCTATTCGTAATCACTTGAACTATGCGCAATTACGACTTGCTATACTTTTGTTCTCGCCAAACTCTATAACTTTGAAATAAATTTTGTCTTCACCTAACTTTAGTTAAAAAACAACTTGAATTTATTTGTGCTACGGCTATTTTTAAGAATGATTGACTTAGTCAAATGCCCTGGAAGCTCGCTTTTTGAGAGACGGTTGACTACATGAGCAATATTTCTAAAGGTTTATAGTAACCGTTATGAAGCTACAGTTCCTCCTGCAAAGATTAGATACGGCGTGTTAAGAAAATTGCCTCTGATCTATTAGACAAGGGATTAATTAAACTGTAAAAAACTAAACTCAAAAAAGAAAACTGATCAATTATGTTCATATACATTTTAATATTGAAAATAAGCTTGAGAAGGCCAAACCCTGGGCTATTACGAGCACCACGCATAGCACACACACAGAGCACGACTACACAGAGCCACAGCTAACTCGGCTCTGAAACGCCGCCGCCGTTGCATGCACACACACACACATGCCATTACGGCATTACCAAGCACAACCACAGCACGCCCGCCATATTCTAGCGGAGCCAAGCAGGTGGCAACCACATCATCTGTACGGTGAGCTTTGCCTCGCCAATCGCCATGCATGCCGTACCCTAAGAACCACCATTGATAGGAGCACCCATAGAAACCCGCAGCACGGCTACGACGATGCTAGCGTGGTCGCACGGCCCATGGCGCTGCCGTGCCGAGGATGTTCGAGACCCAGTCAGTTTATTAGTTACATGCCTGCCAGACCCAGTCAACCTTTGACCCGTTCAATCGGACGCACCTGTACGTGACTCAGAACCCAACAGCGACCTAGGAGCTGACACGTTTCAAGCACAGGGAATTTTCCCTATTTTTCATTTTTAGAAAATGATTTAAACTTAGAAAATTCATACAACTTAAAAAAAAAGTAAAATCAGTGCCCAAATTTTGCTAAAAAAACGAGCTCTACATTAGTGTCTTGTGCTTGAGTGCAGCATTTAGATCTTTTATTTTTCTGCTGGATTTTTGTGACTAGGGTCGCTTATTGCAGCCATTGTCTCGCTTATTGCACCTGCCTGATGAGGAGCTCGGAGATGACCTCACACAAGTACCACGTCCCACCCAATCGGTAGAATCCTATTTAGGCATGATAATTAGAATGCTAGCGATTTATGGCGAAATAGCCATCTTGGTTCTCCAACTATTGTCGGAGGCTCACTTTGGTCCTTCAACTTTCAAAACGTCCAGTTTAGTCCCTAAACTATTCATCTGTGACTCGATCTGGTCCATCCCCATCAAATAGTCATCACGTGTCCAGGTCTAAATGACAAAAGACAATATTACCCTTGCCATCCTTTAGAAAGCTGCACAATCTTCACAGCGTCATGTCTCTGTTTTCCCACCGTTCCTGATTTCGCCACCGGCAGTGCAGGGACCTCAGGTTTGTCACGTTTGTGATGTTCATAAACAAATTTAATATGTCTCATGTCTGATGTCCAAAAATAAATTTAACATAGCACCAATACTTCTTGTCTGATGCTCAATTTTTTAACAATACAAATTCTAGTGTTCACATATTGTTAAAAAATTGAGCATCAGATAAGAGGTATTGCATTGGTGCTAATTTCTGTGAACACTAGAATTTGTATTGTTAAAAACTTGAGCATCAGACAAGAGGTATTGGTGCTATGTTAAATTTATTTTTGGACATCAGACATGAGACATGAGACATATAACAAACATATTAAATTTGTTTATGAATATGACAGACCTGAGGTCCCTGCGCTATCGGTGGCGAAATCAGGAATGGTGGGAAAACAAAGACATGACATCTTGAAGATTGTGCAGCTTTCTAAAGGATGACAAGGGTAATATTGTCTTTTGTCATTCAGGCTTGGACACGTGGCGATTATTTGATGGGATGGACCAGATCGAGTCCCAGATGAATAGTTTAGAGACTAAACTGGACGTTTTGAAAGTTGGAGGACCAAAGTGAGCCTCTGACAATAGTTGGAGGACCAAAATGGCTATTTCTCTGCGATTTATTATACGTAATGTATGGTAGTATTGCTTGAAGCCTATACCTTGACGCAACCTTAATCTTGCACACCCGCTGAAAGGATAGATGTTGTATTATATACACAACCTCACCATGTGTGTTATCTTGCGATATGATGCATGGTGGAGGATGTGCTTGTTAGTGGTGGATTGGGCACTTGGTGCCGCTATGTGTCATGGGTGTACGGTAAGTGTCGAGTCAACCAAATAGGGTTCTACGATTGGATGAGTCTTGCTAGGAGAGTGTGCTTGAGCCTCTTTGAGGGGTATGTGTGGTCGGTACATATGAGGTGAGTAGTTTCAAGGGTGGGCTCTTCATGAGATGAGTCTCCTTGAAGGAGGTGTTGTCAAGGAACTAGGAGTGGAGCTTTGAGTCAGGAGAACCGGTCCATAGTAGCTTCTTATACATGGCACTCACCCCTTTTCATGTGAGAGAAGATGGGTGATAGTGTAGGGAGATAAGGGCATAGCCTATAACCCTCCCAAGACAGCGTTGTGACCCACTAGAGGCTCGGGACTACGTTTTAAATGTCAATGTGCCAATGGACTCTGAGGTGACTCAGGGGTGAGTGGTAGGGTGGTATCATACCGGTTCGATGGCATCCTAACATCAACCTCGGTGGGATACCACTGATGATAGTTATCTTGTGGATACATGTGAATCTAGAGTTGATCAATCTTTATGTATAGTCGTGCTCACAGTTATAGACATTTCCTACATGTTTGTCGATTTAGCTTGACTAGAGAGTGGTGTCTTCCCTCTTCACCCTAGTTTTAATAAGGATCCAGCCCAAGACTATTGAGGCAAGGACATGTGGTAGTTTTCCTTGTCAACTAGAGAGAGAAAGAGACAATATGTGCTGGTGAGATATGAGAGTGTAGTGGGTGATTGTGAATATGGGATGGGATTGATGAAAATGGTTAAAACTTAATTATTAATTATACAATGACGAGAATTGCATGAGAAACTATGCCAAATAGTAGTGCTTTTCTCTTACCCATGCATAACACTTTCCACAAAAGCAACAATGAGTAAAGCATACAGTGGGAGCCAGTGGCCATTACAAATCATACTGAAAGTTATGTAGTCGGTGAGGAGCCCAAGTACGACCACACCCCCGATGGACGGGAGGATTAGAGGGTGTTGTCCTATGCGTGAGTTTGTCTTCGGATATTTCAGCCTTCATCTGATGAGGCGTTATTCTGATGCTATTCTAAATGTTGTGTGATGTGTGATTCGCCGAGGTTCGATGTAATAATTATGGTTAAACCTCTTTATTAAGACAAATAATCAATATGTATGACTACAATATCAGTAGGATTCCGATAATGTGATTCCATATGATCTTTGGGGACTATCTCATTATGGATGATTCGATAATGTGATTCCATATGATCTTTGAGGACTATCTCATTATGGATTTGATTATGTGGATTTTGCTTCAACGAAATCGTGAATTGTTTTATTGGGAATGGGCCAAGACAGGACAATGCTATTGATTAGAAGTGCTGAACTTTATTTAATAGGTTTCAACAACTCCGATAGCGCATGTTATGGTTGTGAGGGCTACAAACATTTAATAACCAACTCTATAGAACTTTTTTATCATGTTGATTATGCAAGCCTGTTAGAGTACAATGTGGGGCAAAAGGCATCTGCCACAGCTCACGCATGAACCAGAATTTTACCAAAATCCTGTGAATGGCCTGCCACATTATCCCAACAACAGATATAATCTAGGCATTGTCATAGCAAAATAATACTACTCATAATAAGAGAAGCCATTCATTTCAATCTAATCAACAAGTGAAGTGTGGCCATCTAAATCATAATGAGGCACAATTTGGCGGGGTTATCTGGAGGAATTATCCTTTCTCCCATTGTTTTTTAGGGACGTTATCCCTAGAGCGGTGTCACAGTTATTGAATTGACAATACATAAAAAATACTCTACTTATAAGAAATATCTCTTGTTTCAGCTTCCTCTAATATATCACTCCTACTCCATTATTTTTTAGATACCACAGTTGGCTGATACATATTGGCCTGGCATAGCTCCAAAACCTAATCACTAGAAAAATTAGCCTGGCATAGCTCCAAACCTAATCAATAGAAAAACTGGAAGGAGTCAAACAGAAAATATTTCATTGTTGGGAGTTCAATTTTGTCAGGCAGGGTACTCTATGCTTTAGTTTATAGTATTAGTAATACAACTGCAAGTTTTGGGAACCTATATATATATATATATATATATATATATATATATATATATATATATAGGCTGGCCGATTCTAGTTACATCATTTGTTTGGCGTGTCTTATAGCTGCAAAAGTCATGAGGATCAAGCTACCTTTTATGAGTAGCTTCTAATTCTATATGATAGGAAGGTGTGCCCTGCGTTCTCGGTTTCCTGCCAACTCCATCGACTGAATACATGATGATCCTAATTTTCCATTGTGACAGATAAAATACTTGATGAAGTACAAGCAGAGAGGAAGACATATACTGCCACGCTCATCGTTTGAGCTATATAATTGACGCAGGAAACATCAGCAAACAATGGCAATGCTAAAAGGCGTTGAATCATTATAAACCTATTCGGCACATAGTTTCTGCAGCGGATAAGCTGACTTATAATATTTTTGGCTGTTTTGTTAAGAGAAAAACATATTGTACCATAGATGATAAGTTGGTTGATAAGTTAAGTGCATAAGTTGTATGACGTGTGCAATTAGGCTATTTTTCAACCATTCCTACTCAAACGTACGTCTGACTTGTGGACATGGCTACGCAACCACTAGACGATTGGTAATGTGGCCCACCTGTAAAAACATCTTCCCAGAAATTTAAAACAGCCTTATACATTAAAATGAGCATTTGAAATTAGAAATTTCTTTTAATTCAGTGATTCATTTTTTATGTGAAATCTTCGTGTGTACTTCTAACACTATGCTACGTGGTCATTTATATGACTAAACATGGAATGCTACTTTTGCATTAATTTATATGGATCTTTTTTTACAATATTTTGGTGAAATTTTTTTTTAAAATGAATACGTTTCAACATAACATTTTTTGTATATAATTGAGCAAATGGTTAAATAGTTGACTAGAGTTTTAAACAATGGCATAAAATGTCTTTTTGCTTCATTGCTTGGATGAACGATCAGAGACCATAGATGCCTAGATCTCATTGAGTGCATTCCATTTGACTACTCATATGTTGTCACTACCGGAATCGCCTTCTCTGCCGAGTGCTTGGGGCACTCGTCAAAGCCCCTATTGCACTCGGCAAAGAAATCTTTGCCGATCAGTGCCAAATATCGGGCAGTTGGCAAAGAGCGAATCAAAAAAATCCCAAAAATAATAGCATTTTTTAATAGGGGGAGACCTCCACCATCCAATGCACACCTATCTCTATCATCTTGCAAACTCTCAACATTTTTCAACCTTAAATCACTACACCACACTATCACTTGTGTCTTGAATCCGTTTTAGTTCCTCATATTATGTACTAAACCGAGTGGAATTCAACTATTTGAGGATCAAAACAAATTCAAATGAAAAAGTTGTAAACCACAAAGTTTCATAACTTTTTGAGATCTACACTTTTTGTTTAGAAAGTTTTTCCATCCGAGGTCATTTACAAAATTTGAATTTCAAAATTGTAAAATTCAAACATAATTTTGGATGATATGATGTTTTAAATCAAAAAGTTGACAACTACAATGTTTCATAACTTTTCGATATATACAAAGTTTATTTTGGTGGTTTTGCCATCCGAGGTAGTTTGAAAAATTCAAATTTTCAAATTTTCAAATTCAAACGCAATTTTGCATGACAATATTATTTCAAATCAAAAAGTTTCTAACTACAAAGTTTCATAACTTTTCAAGATCTACAAAGTTTATTTTGGTTGTTTTTCCATTCGAGGTGTTTTGAAAATTTCGAATTTTAAAATTTTAAAACTCAAACGCAGTTTTGCATGACCAAATGATTTCAAGTCAAAAAGTTGCAAACTACAAAGTTTCATAACTTTTTTAGATCTACAAATTCCATTTAGGTTGTTTGGTCATTTGTTCATCCGTCATAGTCGTTCTAATATTATTCACAAATCTTATACATCACTCTCGTAGTTTCATAAACTATAAAAGAGATAGAGTGAAATACGTTGTGGGTCCTTAAACTTTTGCCCACTTCTCACCTAGGTCCATGAACATCTTTTTCGCTCATCTGGGTCCATGAACTTTTCTCCAGTTCTCATCTAGGTCCATAAACTTTTTTTCTCTCATCTGGGTCCATGAACTTTTACCCACTTCTCCGCTAGGTCCACACCAAGCCACATAGGACTCTGCTACTGACTTGGCCGCTAATGTGGTGTCACATGGTCTTTTTTTTTTAATTTCAAAAACTAGTTGAAACTTTGAAAATTTGTATAAAATCAAACAAATGTAAAAAGAAAAATCTAGTTTTGTTAGATTCCATGTGAATAGATCTATGCAATAGATATATAATGTAATATGTTTTAATTTCACTTTGTCATATGAAGAAATGAGCTGTATAAATATTGTACATCTTGATGAGTTATACAACTTTGTAGTTGAAAACTTTTCATTTGAAATTATTTACTGCTTCAAAACGTGTTTTTAAATTTTCTTTGCCTAGTGTAAAAAAAACACTCGGCAAAGAGCTCTTTGCCGAGTGTGAAAAAAAACACTCGGCAAAAAAGCTTCTGCCGAGTGTCAAAAAAATAACCCTGGGCAAAGCATTTGGAGTGTTTTTTTACACTCGGCAAAGAAACTTCTTTGTCGAGTGCCCGATATAAAAACTCGGCAAACCAATCGACACTCGGCAAAGAGCCAGTTTCCGTAGTGTGTGCTGGAGTTCAGATCAAAAAGCTATGGGTCTTGGAAGTTTGACGGGATAAACATAAATTCTGTGAGCAGTAATATGGGTACTGTATATATAGCACGCATCTACATTAAATTGTTTTTGCTTCATTTTTCCTAGGCTTTTCCTATCCTCAAGGTCCACCTCCTTTGGCTGTCCACTCTGTATCCCCTGCATCTCTCCCTTCCACCATCCAATTCTCTATAGCCCTTCTTAGTCGCTTGAAGAATCAACCAAAGGAGACGCAAAATGGAATCGGCACATGAACAGGATCTACAAGGGGTGATAGACCAAGTTTTCCTCTTTGTTTTCCTTGTTGTTCGGTCCAAGAGAAACCCTAAATAAGTATCTCCCACCTTCTTCCCTCATGAGCAATGTTTTTGGCAAGTTTATATCTAGATAATTGAATAAGTCGCCGTTTGGTCGTATCGATCGCCACACACAATTCTGAATTTAATGATTGAGAAGTCCTGCTAGGTCATGAGTTTTCTTGATGTCAGAGCTCAAATTAATTGGCTAAACACCAGAATACCAAAGTTAAAGATTTTTCTCGAACATGTTCCTAAAAATAAAAACAACCTTAGAATTTAGCATTTTTTTTTAATTCTGGAAGCAATAAACAAGTGATGCATTTCTATGTGAAATCTTCGGGTGTACGTCCATCTATCACTCTATATATATGGTACGTGGTCACTCATATGACTAAACATGGGATGCCATCCTTTTGTTTTAACTTATATGAATCTTTTATCATTATTTTTGTCAAAAAAACAATTGCAAATGAAATGTTTCAAGAAAAAATGTTTTAGATCCTATTGATGAATAAACTTTGGTACTCCACACTCTTAAAGAGTTATTTTTAGAGATATTCTCATTAAGTTTGTAAGAGCATCTCCAGCAGTTCCCCTACTTGAGCCCCAATAGATAAATATGGGTGCTGATATAAAAAAAAATGCAGCTCCACCAACAAGGCCCCTATTACAGACTCCATATTTAGTTGAGCACCCATGTTCTCCCACAGACCCCATTCTTGTTGGCCCAACAGGCTAGACCCCATCTCTGCTGCAGTTTTTCCCCCTCACGCCCGCACGAATACAACTTCGTCTTCTCCCCAACATCCCCACACCCTGACCTCCATCCCGACCTTCACCGTTGGGCCTAGCCCAATCCCTCCGGCGAACGCGGCGGCTTCTCCCTCCGCTCCGGCGCCGAGGACGTGACCGCCCTTTCCGACTCCTCCCGTCGCGGTCGCGCTGCTGACGAGTAGAGCTTCACCTCGACTGCCCGCGCTCTTCCTGACTCCTCCCATCATGTGGTGGTCTTCCTGCCCTTCCCGCCGACGAGAGATTGGGTGTGCGGCAGCTCCAAATCCATCCTTGTCAGCAGTTCAAGCACAAAGGCAGTTCGACCGACGGCACCGGCTCCACCACATCCCTCTCTGGTGCGCACTTCTCTCCAATAGCTCAGTTGCCAAAGCGCGTGAGGATGACAAGCAGGTCCCTTTCGTCAGTGTCTATCCAAAAGATCCAAAAGAATTGGGAGCCTTCATTTGGGTGCTACTGTTAGAGTTGAAACAAAATGTTGGACCAACAAAAATGGGGGTGAGCACCCAAATAAAAAGTAGCGGCTCTGTTTTTTGCACTATTGCTAGAGATGCTCTAAAGAAAGTGTTTTGACTATCTCTGCTCAAACGTCTGATTTCTGTATGGACTGAGGTTTGATGTAATTATGGTTAAACCTCTTTACTAAGAAAACATTCTATATGTATGACTAAAATATCAATAGGATTTTGATAATGTGATTCCATGATCTTCTAGGACTATCTACCTATGGATTTGATTATGTGGATTTCGCTTCAAGGAAATCAAAGATTCTTTTATTGGGCATGGGCCAAGACAGGACAATGCACTTGATTAAAAGCGACAACCTTTATTTAATAGGTTTCAACAACTACGACAGTGCATTGTATGGTTGTCGGGGCTACAAACATTTAATAACCAACCCTATAGAACTATCTTATCATTTTGATTATGCAAGCCTATTAGGGTGCGATGTGGGGGAAAATGACATCTGCCATATTATCCCAATAGCAGAAATAATCTAGGCATTGTCATAGAAAAATACTTGTAATAACCATAGAAGCCGTGCGTTTCAATCTAATCAGCAAGTGAAGCATGGACACCAAAATCATAATGAGGTACAATTTCGCATGGTTATCTGGAGGAAGTCTCCTTTCTCCCATTGTTTTTGAGGGATGTTATCACTAGAGCGGCATCACCATCATTGAATTGGCAATACATAAAAATACTTTAATTACAAGAAACATCTCTTGTTTCAGCTTCCTCTAATATATCACTCCTACTCCATTATCATTATTTTTTAGATACCACAGTTGGCTGATACATATTGGACTGCCATAGCTCCAAACCTGATCACTAGAACAAGAAAATATGTCCTTTTTCGGAGTTCCATTTTGTGAGGCCGGGTATACTCTATGCTTTGGTTCATAGTATTAGTAATAGAACTGCAAGTTTTGGGAGACTATATATATGGTCCGGCCTCGTATTCTAGTTACATCATTTGTTTGGCGTGTCTTATAGCTGCAAAAATGCATGAGGATCAAGCTACCTTTTATGAGTAACTTCTAATTCTATATGATATAGGATTATAGGAAGGTGTGCCTGCGTTTTCTGTTTCCTGCCCATTCCATTCGACTGAATACATGATGATCCTTATTTTTCCATTGTGATACCTGCATCTTCATCCAGAATACATGATGAAGTACAAGCAGAGAGGAATACATATACTGCCACGTTCATCATTTGAGCTATATAGTTGACGCAGGAAACGTTCGCAGACAATGGTAGTGCTAAAAGGCGCTGAATCATTCTAGACCTATTCGGCAGATAGTTTCTAGACCTATTTTGAGAAGAAAACACTGTACCATAGATGATAAGTTGGCTGATAAGTTAAGTGAACAAGCTATATGGCGTGTGCAATTAATTAGGCTATTTTTCAACCATCTCTACTCAAACGTCTGACTTGTGGACATGGCTACGAAACCACTAGACCATTGGTAATGTGGCCCACCTGTAAATAAACATCTTCCTAGAAATTTAAAACAGCCTTAGAAATTAAAATCAGCATTTGAAATTAGAGGTTTCTTTTAATTCTGGAAGAAACTAACAAGTGATGCATTTTTATGTGAAATCTTCATGTGTACTTCTAACACTTTGCTACGTGGTCACTTATATGACTAAACACGGAATGCTACCCTTTTGCATTAATTTATATTGATCTTTTTTATAATAGTTTGGGTGAAAAAAGAAATTTAAAATGAAAACCTTTCAACATAACATTTTTTGGATATTATTGAACAAATTGTTAAATAATTAACTAGAGTTTTAAAGAGTGGCATAAATGTCTTTTTGCTTCATTGCTTGGATGAACGATCAGAGACTATACACTACTAGAGAACAAACCTTTAGTCGATGTCCAAAATAAGCTTAGTCTCGGAAAAATTTGCGTTCGAGAATAATAGATCTAAAGAGTCTCCTTTAGTCCCGGTTGGTCCGGATTCCTAGTCCCGGTTGGAAAAACTGGGACTAAAGCCTGTTCCCAACCGGGACCAAAGGACATCTATGTAGTAGTGATAGATGCCTAAATCTCATTGAGTGCATTCCATTCGACTACTCATATGTTGCACTGGAGTTCAGATAAATAAGCTATGGGTCTTGGAAGTTTGATGGGACAAAAATAAATTTTGTGAACAGTAATATGGGTATTGTATAGCACTCATCTACATTTAATTGTTTTCCTTCATTTTAACTAGGCTTTTCCCATCCTCAAGGTCCACATCCCTTGGCTGTCCCTCTGTATCCCATGCATCCCTCCCGCCTTCCACCATTCAACTCTCTATAGCCCTTCTTACTTGCTTGAAGAATCAGCTAGATGTGAAATGGAACCGACACATGAATAGGAGCTACAAGGGATGATAGACCAAGTTTTCCTCTTTGTTTTCCTCATTGTTCGGTCCAAGAGGAAACCCTAAATGAGTATATCACTACTGGAAACTAGAATTTCCCTGTCGGGACGAAACTGACAGAGAAATACTAGATACCGACAGAAAAAATAGAAAAATAATTTCTCAGTCGGTATACCGACAGGAAATCACAGATAGAAAGCGACAGAAAAATAAGATCTCCGTGTGATTGGACGATCTTTTCTATTGTTAAGGCAATTTCTTTGTCGATATGGAGATCTCCTATCATCTTCCCTCATGATTCAATGTTTTTAGCAAGTTTAAATCTAGATATTTAATATGGTGGAATCGATCGCCGCACACAATTATGAATTTTATGATTAAGAAGTCATGCTAGGCCATGAGTTTTCTTGATGTCAGAGGTTAAATTGGCCAAACACCAGAGTACCAAAGTTAAAGATTTTTCTCGGACATGTTCCCAATAATTAAAAACAACCTTAGAATTCAGCAATTTCTTTTAATTAATTCTGGAAGCAATAAACAAGTGATGCATTTTTATGTGAAATCTTGGGGTGTACGTACATCTAACACTCTATATGCTACATGGTACTCATATGACTAAACATGGTACTCTATATGAATCTTTTTTCAATATTTTTGTCAAACAATAATTGCAAATGAAATGTTTCAAGAAAAAATATTTTGATCCTATTGATGAATAATCTTTGGTACTGCACACTCTTAAAGAGTTATGTTTAGAGATATTCTGATTAAGTTTGTAAAGAAAGTGTTTCGACTATCTCATCTGCTCAAATGTCCTACATGACACTAGTACAAAGGGATACTATACAGGTGGTTCTAAACGCATTTGTACACGCGTTCTGTAAAAATGTTTGTCAGGAAATCGGGTTTTAAAAATAGAAAAAAAATGAAGTCGCAAGTCTTGCATTTTTTTCATGTAAAACCACAAACTGCGCTCCGACAAGAGTGTAATTTGATTGTTTGAGCCACTAAACGAATTCAAATGAAAAGGTTGTAAACTACAAAGTTTCATAACTTTTCGAGATCTATAATTTGTATTTATAAAGTTTCTCCATTCTTAGGAAAACCGCCACTAAAAATGGCTGCATACTGCTATTTTTTATTTTTGTAAACGACCTCAGATGGAAAAACTTTATACATGAAAGTTGTAGATCTCGAAAAGTTATGAAACTTTGTAGTTCACAACTTTTTTCATTTGAAATCATCTTGTCATTGAAAACTGCGTTCGAATGTGTCAAATTTGAAATTCAAATTTTTGTAAACGACCTCAGATGAAAAAACTTGCTACATGAAAGTTGTAGGTCTCAAAAAGTTATGAAACTTTGTAGTTTACAACGTTTTCTTTTGAATCCATTTAGTGGCTCAAACAATCAATTTACACTCGGTTTAGTATAGAATATGAGGAAGTACTACCGAATCTAGACACAAGTGACGGATGGGTGAAGTGGTAGAGAAGGTACCGCGCGAGGCTGAGGTCTCAGGTTTAAATCCCCGGCGGAGTGCGTTCGCGAATTTTACGCGAAAAAATGCGCGACATGCTTAAGAGAACCGCATGTAGAAATCGATTTGGTTCACAAGCAACCGCCAGTAGAAATCGTCCATTTCTATTGGCCTTTCACACAGGCGGTTCGGAAAAACACCAGTAGAAATGGCTTTGGAACCGCCTGTATTGTACTAGTGCTCCACCCATAAATCACTTGTGTCTACATTCCGTTTTAGTTCACCACATTCTATATTGAACCGAGTGTAATTTGATTGTTTAAGCCACTAAACGAATTCAAATGAAAAAGTTGTAAACTACAAAGTTTCATAACCTTTCGAGATCTACAACCTCTATTTATCAAGTTTTTCCATGCGAGGTCATTTACAAAAATTTGACAAATTCAAACGTAGTTTTCGATGACAAGATGATTTCAAATGAAAAAATTGTAAACTACAAAGTTTCATAACTTTTCGAGATCTATAATTTGTATTTATAAAGTTTATCCATCCAAGGTCGTTTACAAACATAAAAAAAATCAGTGTCCAGGGATTTTTAGTGGCGGATTTCTTAAGGAACCGCCTGTAGAACTCGATTTCTACATAGAAATAGGGTATTTTTACAGGCGGATTGTTTAACAAAACCGTCTGTACAAATCGATTTCTAGAGACGGTTCGGAATCGTTTTATTTCTACGGACGCATGATAAGCAAAACCGCCAGTACAAACTTTGGCACACCGCTGGTTAAGAGTCTTTTTGTACTAGTGATAGGTGGCCCATCTTAGATAACATGTTCAAGAAATAAAAATTCGGCATATCAAAATACGAATTCGTTTTAATTCTGGAAGAAGCAAACGGGTTACACACTTTTTATGCAAAATATGCTTGTGTGCAGTTGATAAGAGTCATACTCATGACATCTTATCTGGCACGGGATTCCCCACACTACCATATGTAGTCACTTATTACTAAACTTAGAATTCTATCTTTTTTTATTAACTTATGTAAATCTTTTATTAAATAGGTTGGCATCAAAATAAAAAGTTTGAACTTAAAAAGTTTTGGATCTCGTCGAGCATAAAAAATTATTATGGATTTATGGTGTCTCTTCATACGTGGTGATTCAAATAAATAAATACCATAATACGAGAGAACATATTTTCGGAACCAAATTGTATATATCTTTGGTTTTGAGCCCTAGATTTTGATATAAAGTTTTTCATCATCATGTTAGATTTAGAAAAAAGTTATAATTCTTGTGTTACACCTGCATCAAATTAATTACAAACTGGGGCAGAAGACCCTAAAAATACATCTGTAATAGTCAGTCCGTAAAGACTATGCTTGTGACTTCTCCCCCGTTTTTTATTTTTATTTTGACCAATTTGTAATGGACCTCTTAATGGACCAATTTTTGACAAATCATAAAGGTTGACTATCTTGTGACCCGCCTTTACAAATGGACCTCTTAATGCCAGTCTCAATGGGGTGTGATTTGAGTTTCATTCGCATTAAATATGTTGCCACATAGACACATTTGATGACATGACAGTGTATTTAAGAAGAGAGAAAAAAAATGAGTGTCATGAGGATGACACTCTCTTGGCACGAATACCAACTCTCTATGAGTCATGGAATTAAATGCCTATAAAACTATAGAATGAAACTCTCCACTGAGAATGGGTGTTTCATCCGAGTTTCATTTCATTTTGCATGACATAGCAGTCTTGAAAACAACATCATAAAACTCTCCATTGAGACTGGCCTAAGGCTGATGAGTTTGGCCCGCCTAGATGTAGCTTGATACTTGCCCATCTAGAAATCGTTAATTTCTCAGCCCAATATAGATGGGCTGAAGTGCGCCTCCACAAATTATTTTTTACCACCTCTGCATATGTTTCATGGCGCAATTTGTGCCTAGCATGTGGGTAGCACAATTTGTTGTGTATCGTAGGCACTGAATATTTAAACGTAAGATTCTTTCCTTATTAACATTATCTCTAACCAAATATTTGTAATCAAACCATTGAATTTTGCAAAATTCCCCTATCTTGCATCGTTGCTGTTGATGGTGACCGTGATGTAGATATGCTCCTCATTAAGTTTTGGCACTTGTTACTCTATTTAGGCCAACCACCTGAAGATACCAGAGTTATTAAAAGCCATTACACATTTGGATGCTCGAGCATACACATTGGTAGCTAGGGTCTGTAAAAGTGGAGGGAACGATCGAGATACCCTCCTGGGTTACTCGATTGCATGTTTATATAGCCCAACAAGGCATGTACAATCCAATAGGATTACAACAAGAAGATCTCCTAGATGTAACTAACAACTATACAATCTAGGGATACATATCGTACAAGATACAAACACTAGCAACCGAGTCTATCTATGTTAACCATATATATCATATATATATCTTAACACCCCCTCTCAATCTCAACCGGCCACTAGATTGAGATTGTGCTGAAACTTCACTAACTTGTCTACTGCTATGGGCTTCGTGAATCCATCTGCAAGCTGATCACCAGTAGGAATAAATCGGATGTCAAGTTGCTTCTGTGGCACCCTCTCTCGCACAAAATGAAAGTCAATTTCTATGTGCTTAGTCCGAGCATGATCAACTGGATTTTTTAGACAAGTATTTGGCACCGATGTTATCACACCACAACCTAGCTGCAGTAGGATGCCTAATGCCCCACTCAATCAGTAATTTCTGAACCCACATGAGTTCTGCAGTAGCATTGGCCAAGGCTTTATATTCTGCTTCTGTGCTTGATCGAGAATCCGTGGGTTGTTTCCTGGAACTCCAAGAGACAAGATTTGATCCAAGGAAAACAGCAAACCCGTAGAACGGCGGCCATCCACATCTCCAGCCCAATCAGCATCTGTGAACGCACTCAAAAGCATCGAGTCTGACTTCTTGATATTCAGTCCAAACTGCACAGTCCCATGTTAGGATCCTCTTAACAACGCTCCAATGACTGGTGGTTGGTGAATGAAGGTATTGGCAAACCTTGTTCACAGCATAGGAGATGTTCGGTCTAGTCAGTGTGAGATATTGCATAGCGCGCACAAGACTCCTATACCGTCTAGAGTCTTTTGTTCCAAGTAACGTTCCTTCGGTTGCACATAGCTTGTCAACGCTAGACAATGGAGTCGAAATAGGTTTGCACATACTCATTCCTGCCCTCTTCACTATGGCTTCGGCATACCTTTGTTGTGACAACATCAAACCGTTACTGACATTCTTCACTTCTATGCCAAGCAAATAGTGAAGCTTTCCAAGGTCCTTCAGTGCAAACTCTTTTTCTAAATCTCTCAGTAGTGCATTGGTTGCTTCTTGAGATGAACTGACAACAATAATGTCATCTACATATACAAGTATAAACATCACATACTTGCCTTTACTGAGATAGAACAGAGACGTGTCAGCTTTGGAGGGAACAAAGCCAAGGGCAGTCAATTTCTTGCACAACCGAGCATACCATGCTCGTGGAGCTTGCTTCAAGCCATATAGAGCTTTATCTAGTTTGCACACAAGAGTTGGATGATTCTTGTCTACATACCCTGGAGGTTGTTTCATGTAGACTTCTTCTTCAAGGACTCCATGAAGAATGGCATTCTGAACATCAAGTTGTCTCAAGGACCAACCCCTTGACACCGCAATAGACAGGATCAACCAAATTGTTGCTGCTTTCACCACCGGACTAAACGTGTCTTCATAATCAATGCCATACCGTTGCCTGTACCCTTTCGCAACAAGGCGTGCTTTGTATCTATCAATTGTCCTGTCGGCTCGTCTCTTGATTTTATACACCCACTTGGAGTCTATGACATTCTTTCCTCTTGGTATTAGAACAAGGTGCCAAGTCTTGTTGTCAAGCAATGCTTGATATTCCATATTCATGGCAGAAATCCATCTTTCATCACTAAAGGCTTCTGCAGCCGTGGACGGCTCCCCTGTATTCACGGTGCTTGCAAGACCTCATCGAACAGTACCGTCTGTATAGACTTTGGGTTTTTGAATCCCATGTTGTAGTCGAGTTGTAGGGCGAGGTGGAGTACCTTCGACGACTTCGACGACTGCAGGGGCGGTTACGGATCCAGACGCCGTAGAGGATCCGGAGTGGAGATCTTGTCCCCCCCTCAATCGGATCTGCGTGTGCTGAAGAGGACGGTGTGTTCGCTGCGGGTGGGAAAGGAGGAGTCGTAGACGATCCGACGACAGGAGACACCGTACTGCCTTCTGCCAGCGTAGCAGTGGCCGCAGGAGAATCCGGCCCTGATCCCAAAGGCGATGCAGGTGGCAGTCTGCCACCGCTGACAGCCGAATCCACTCCGAGAACGGGAGCCAGCATGCCCCCCCACCAGGGGACACATATGATGACTCGGCGTAGAACCGGAATCACGGCCGTTTGACGTCGGATTTGCTTCTGCTTGCTCATGCTATTGTATTCATGCATCCATACTTCCACCAAACTGTGAATCGTCATTAGTAGATAGCGAATGATCATGCGAATCCGACAAAGATGCGTCCCCAAAATAAGCATTAGGATTAAGTAAAATATCAGGGAGGAGGGAGAGTTCTACACGCAGGCGTGCACCCACGTTCGGATGGAGTTGAGAGAAAGGATAAACACTTTCATCAAACGTAACATCCCTAGAAATATATAAACTCTACCCTCAGAAGGATCAAGACACTTAAATCCTTTATGAAGATTTCTATAACCCAAGAAGACGCATTGTTTGGAGCAGAACTGTAATTTTTTAGTGTTATGAGGGCATAGATTTGGCCAGCAGGCGCACCCAAAAGTGCGGAGGAAATCATAGCTGGGTAGGTGTTGGAAAATACGCTCATATGGTGTTTGGTTAGCGATGACAGGAGAGGGAAGCCGATTAATAATAAAAAACGGCTGTAAGGAAAGATTCATCCCAAAACTTTAGAGGTACGGAGGCATGAGCGAGCAAGGAGAGTCCTACTTCAACAATATGATGATGTTTTCGTTCAGCAGAGCCATTTTGTTGATCAGTGTGAGGGCAAGAGACATGATGGATAATGCCAACACGCTGAAAAAATGAATTCAAGGATTGATATTCTCCTCCCCAATCGGTTGGATGGTTTGGATTTTTCATTTAAATTGCGGTTCTACCATGTTCTGAAAATCACGAAAGCGTTGAAACACCTCTGATTTTTTACGCAAGAGATAGACCCATGTAAACTTGCTATAATCATCTATAAAGCTTACATAGTAATTATTGCGACCAACTGATGTGGGTGCAGGACCCCACACATCAGAGAACACAAGTTGCATGGGACTCGATGACACACTGATAGAACTAGGAAAAGGCAACTGATGACTTTTGCCTTTTTAACACGCATCACACACAGACTGTTTATTTGACTCTTGAACAAAAGGGAGACTATGTTGATGGAGGACTTGCTGGACGACACGATAGGAAGCATGACCTAATCTGGAGTGCCAGAGGGACGTGGAGGGCTTGATGGCTCCAAGAGCTTGTCTAGAAGCGCCGAGCACATCTTTATTCTGAGCTGTTTTAAGAGGATAGAGACCCCCTTCACATGCGCCGGTGTGAAGGATCTTCTGGGTTCCCTGTTTCTTAATAAGTAAATGATTAGGATGAAACCCTAAATAGGCATCATTATCATGAGCAAGGTGGTTTACGAAGATTAAACTTTTACTAGCCTTAGGTACATGAAGGATATTTTACAGATGAAGCTGACTAGTGAGGATATGCAAAGTGCTTGAACCAACATGATCTATTCGCATACCTGTTTCGGAAGCTGAATGGATCTGATCTTGCCCGTCGTACTTGTCCCTGGCCGTTAGCTTCTCGAGCTCACCGATCACGTGGTCTGTCGCGCCAGAGTCGACATACCAGTTGGAGTTCACACCATAGGACATGTTTGCTGATGCAACGTTCTTCTGGGGGGGGCGTATAATGAACATCAAACCTCTTGTAGCAACGCAGGCCACCATGTCCCTCATTGCCACAGAGTTGACAGAACACCCCCTCTTCGAAGGAGTTCTTGCCGTTGCCGCGACCTCCTCCTTTGCCGCGACCAAAGCCGCCGCGTCCACCGCGGTTTCCAGGATTACGGCTGCCGCTACCACGAGGGTTTCCACCACCACCGCGACCACCTCTCATGGCCGCATTGGCCGAGGACTGTTGGCTGCCACCATCGCGGATCTCGCGGCGCTGTTCGTGGCTCACAAGCTGAGCCTGAAGTTCTTGAGGGTGATCGGTTCCACCCTGTTGGAGACTGCCATGGTGACAGAATCAAATTCCTCTACAATGCCCATCAATATGTAGGCGACAAGCTCATCGTCATCAATCTTCTTGCCCGCCGATGTCATCTCATCGGCCAAGCCCTTCATCTTGGTGAAGAATTCCGCCACGGTAGACGGCCCCTTGGTCGCTGTGGCGAGTGCCATCCGTGTCGACATGACACGTGCACGTGATTGGGAGGCTTGGAGCCCCTGGATCTTGGCCTAGAGATCTGTCGCCGTGGTCGCGGATGCTACTTGGGAGAAGACATCCTTGGAGAGGGATGAGAAGAGATAGTAGCGAACTTGGCTATCCTTCGCGATCCACTTGTCCCACTCCGGGTTTGCTTCCGGCTCCTTTGCCTTGTCCGCCGAGACGGTGGCGTCGACCTCCAGGAACTCCGGCGGCGCCTTGGCAGTGGGTTTGACGAAGCTCCAGAGTTGAGCCTCCTGGATCGTGGATGAGACTTGGGAGAGCCACATGTTGTGGTTGCCCCGAGTAAGCCTCTCGGTCACCGGTGGGAGGAAACCGAAGGAGAAGGCAACGGGGGCGTCGAGGGCCATGGCTCAGGATCGATCTTATTCCGTTTGGAATTTCTTTGGCTCTGGTACATGTAAAAGTTGAGGGAACGAGATACCCTCCTGGGTTACTCGGTTGCATATTTATATAGCCCAACAAGGCATGTACAATCCAATAGGATTACAACAAGAAGATCTCCTAGATGTAACTAACAACTATACAATCTAGGGATACATATCGTACAAGATACAAACACTAGCAAGCGAGTCTATCTATGTTAACCATATATATATCATGAGTCTTTTTACTATGCTTGAAATTTCCTCCTAATTCCTCCACAATATTATAAATCTTTTCTAATTATATTCGTAAAGCGTATTTTGGTTTTTTTGCTGGTTCTTTTGTTTGGCCCAACCGATGGCCAAGACGACGTTGCCGGCGTCGTACGTGTTCACCCATTTCGAGACGGCGCCCGACGTGACGGGGATCAGCAGCAGCGCGTACGCCATGGTGCTGTCCTTCCTGGTGAGCCAGTACTCGCTGTACGGGTACGACGCGGCGGCGCACCTAACCGAGGAGACGAAAGGCGCAGACAAGAACGGGCCCATCGCCATCCTCTCCAGCATCGGCATCATCTCCGTGTTCGGGTGGTCGTACATCCTGGCCCTCACCTTCAGCATCCAGGACTTCAGCTACCTGTATGACCCGAGCAACGAGACCGCGGGGACGTTCGTGCCGGTGCAGATCATGTACGACGCGTTCCACCGCGCCGACGATAGTGATGGTGTCCTCACTCGGTGACAGGCGGAGCCCGGCGCGGAGGACGCCTCGCCCGCGGCAAATGTGCTCGTGTGCGGCCAGCGGAGGCGGAGGTTGCCTCGCCCGCGGCAAACGTGCTCGTGTGAGGCCACCGGAGGCGGAGGTTGCCTCGCCCGCACGGCGGACGCGCTCGCCCGCGGTCTGCGGATGCAACCGTGCCCGCGCCGGCCTCGCCCGTGGCCGACGGAGGCAGAGGCGGAGCGGTCGTGCCCGCGCCCGGCGGAGCCGGCCTCGCCCGCCGGCGCGGCATACGCGCTCACGTGCGGGGAGGCAGAGGTGGCCTCGCCCGTGGCCTGCCTGTGCGCTAGAGGAGCTCGGCGCGGAGGAGGAGACCGCGACAGAGCTCCTGGTCGCGCTCGCCAGCGGCCGGCGGAGGCAGAGGTGGAGCGGCCGTGCCCGCGCCCGACGGAGCCGGCCTCGCCTCGCCTGCCGGCGCGGCAGACGCGCTCGCGCCGTGGAGAGGTGGCCTCGCCCGTGTCCTGCCTGTGCGCGGCGCGGAGGAGGAGACCGCGGCAAAGCTCCTGCTCGCGTTTGCCCGCAGCTGGAGGAGCTCCCGCTCGACCCCACACCCGGGCAGTCAGATCCCGCGGCGGAGCTCCCGCTCCCGTTCAAACCCGCGGAGAAGGTGCCTGCCCGCGGTTGGGGGAGCTCCGGCTGGTGCTCGCCCGCAGCTGACGGGGATCTGCTCCGGCATGGTGACGTTCGGCGACGACCCGGCGGACGAGCTGAGCCAGCTGACGTACCTGCACGCGGCGTTGTGCGAGTCGCTGAGGCTGTACCCGCCGGTGCCGCCGGAGCTCAAGGAGGCGGCGCGCGGCGGCCGACGTGCTACCGTGCGGGCACGAGGTGCGACGCGGGGACAATATCCTGGTGTGGCTGTACGGGATGGGGGGATGGAGGACGTGTCACGTGTGGGGCAGCGACTGTCGGGAGTTCACGCCGGAGCGGTGGATCGCGGCGGAGGAGGACAGCAGGGTGCGGTAAGTGGCGTCCTACAAGTTCATGTCCTTCAACTCTGGGCCCCGGACCTGCCTCGGCAAGGACATGGTGTTCGTATTACCGTATTATCCTTGATTAGAAAAAAACAAATACAGAAATGAGAAGAAATTTGGTGCATATGGGATAAAATTTGGCCCATATGGCCCACTGGTCATACACATCAGAATTTCCTCCCGTTTTCTCTCTAGAATTTTTCTCTCATTTCCTTTAGCCTTTATAGCCGTCGGATCGGTCGACGTGAGCAGTCAAATATTTCCTCAAGTATTGTAAAAAATCTCATATCATATATATCTTAACAGTGTCTACATGGATTGAGCACTAGCAAGCTACTTGTCGACTAGGCAGGCGTTTAATTAAAATCGTTTGATTAGGAGCTCTTTGAGCTTTAGTGCTTCATTAGGGTGCAATCAAGTGTGTGAATAAGCAAAATATTTCCGCAAGTATAATTTTAGCACCCAAAACCCAATTACTCTATTGGGTTATCAATTCAGTGTGATGTTGGATTCAAAAGAATTTATACTGCTTTCACAAATAAATGGAGTGAATGAAAAGGGTGCAAACCAATGCTCAGTTACATATTTATAGGACTTGTGAACAAAATTATCACAGTTCTGATATAAAATTCCTCACCTTCCAAAAAGATATCTCTCATTTCATCTTCTTCTAATATCACACTCCTAGTCCCTTATTTTCTTATACCGCATTTTCCAGATACATATTGCCATAGCGTAGCTCCAAACCTAATTAATCACTATAAAATATGGAACGAATAAAGACAACCAAAATATATCTTATTCGGATAGTCACAAAGGGTGGTATTCTATGTATTAATTAGTTTGTAAGTACTAGTAATAGAACTACAAGTTTTGAGAAAACACACACACATACAAAAGTCAGGTCGATCAAGCTACCTTTTATGAGCCTTCTAATTCTATAGGGCAAGCAAGGTGTGCCTGCATCCTCTGTTTTCTGCCAAATCCGTACACTTAAATAAATGATGATCCTAATTGACCAACGTGACAACTACATCACCAGGAAAATAACATTATGCATGGGTTCATCTCGCGTGAACAAGCAGCAAAACAAACATGAGTAGCATCCCACTATGTATGTTCAACACTGATAGGAAGATAAACACTGTGGTACTGCTCAAGGCACTGAATCATTGTAGCGTGCAGTGTGCAATTAGGTCATTAGTTAGATGGTATCGATAGTCTTATTGAGTTATTTTTCAAGCGGAAATCAAATTCAGTTTATAAAATGCTATTTTTCAAAGAAATCTACTAGAATGTCTGATTTGTGGATATGGGTATGCAACCGCCGGGAGATTGAAAATGTTGTCCCTCTCTAAACAAACATCCCAAATAATTAAAACCAGCATTGAAGTAGCAATTTCTTTTAATTATGTAAGAAACAAATAGAGTTAAATGTAACGTAGGTCCATTAACTTTTGGTGTTGTGTCATATATAGGTCCATTAACATTCAAACTATTTTTTTTGGTCCATTAACTTTTGGTAGTGTATCATTCTTCCATCAACTTACAAAATACATTTTTGAATCCAATAACTTTTGCTAGTATGTCATTGAAGTCCATCAACATTCAAACAAAATTTTTGGTCCAAAACTTTTAAGTTTCCTATACATCAACCCAAACTATATTTTATTTTCACTTCCAGTCATCTGCATTTGATTATTATTTTTCTTTATTTGGTAGATTATTTTCCCTTTAAATTTTTTTGTGTTCCCATTATGTTTTGTTTAATGTTTATTAACTTATTTTCTACTTTAGTTATTTATTTATATGTATTCATGGCAAAGTATTATTTATTTTATATTTCCCTTTTTTATTCTTATTTATTTTGCTTTGATTATTTTATATTTTATATTATAGAAAATGAAATATGAGGGGAACACAAAAACATTAAAAGATAAAAAGAAATACAAAAATAAGTTAATAAAAGATTAAACATTCCTACAAAAATAAGATCATTGAAAATAAGTTAACAAGGATTAAACAAAAACATAATGGGAATACAAGAACATTAAAAAGGGAAAACCCAGTAACTAAAGAATTAAAATAAAATGCAGACAAGTGAAAAGAGAAAATAAAATATAATGTAGAACGATGCATAGGAAAGAACATAATAAAAGATATATTGTATTTTACACGTTCCTACTCTACCGTGGTTGTTTATTTGATGTGCCATGCCAGATCTATTCACTCTTGATTAGAAGCGATAACCTATACTTAATAGGTTTCAACAAATCCAATGGCTTATAGTTTGCTTTTTTGGCTACAAACATTTACCAACTCTATAGAGATTAGTTGATTATGCAAAACTATTAGCATACGCGGTGGTGAGAAAATGTCATCTACCACCACTCACACTTGGACTCTCCCAATTGGACTCGAATTTTACCTAAATTCCATGAGTGGTCTGTCATATTATCCAAATATTAGATATCATCTAGGCATTATCGTAGCAAAAGTACTTGTCATGACCACAAAAGCCATGCGCTTTAATCCAATCGGTGATTTAATTTCAAGGTATTGCACAAGCGAAGACATTGGCCATCTAACTCATGATCATGCACAGTCATGCACAATTTACGGTCCCATGGGGAAAATCTTCAATATCATGACCATAGATGGTATGCACTTTAATCCAATCGGTGATTTAATTTCAAGGTACTCGACAAGCGAAGACCTTGGCCATCTGACTCATAATGATTCACAATTGACAGTCCTGTGGCAAAAAACTCCTTTCTTCTATATTGCTATCTGACTCATTATCCTATTATGCTATGTGACTTATGACCAGACACAATTGATGGTGCTATGGGAAAAATCTCCCTTCTCCTATTGTGCTTACAATTGATGGTGCTATGGGAAAAATATCCCTTCTCCTATTGTGCTTGAGTGAGTGTATTTCTTACCGCGGCGTCACAATTATTGAGTTGGGTACATAGAAATCCTAAACTTTCAAAACAGTTTTCGCTTTCAGCTTCCTGTAATATACCACTATAGTCCCTTATTTTAGCATAGCATAGTTGGCAGATAGATATTGCCCTAGCAGAGCTCCAAACCTAATCACTGAAAAAATGGAAGGAATCAAATAGAAAATGTGTCTTGTTCGGAGTTCAATTTTGTCGCATAGAGTACTCTATGCTTTAGTTCGTAGTATTAGTAATAGAATTACAAGTTTTGGGAACACATATGTACTGTTCTAGTTACATCATTTGTTTGTCGTGTCTTATAGCTGCAAAAGTCATGAGGATTAAGCTAGCTAGCTTCCGTGAAGCTGTAGTTATGGATGCTACCCAGCCAAGCAGCGTTAGCTATTGGTAATGAATAAGTGCCCCTCTATAACTCTACGTAGCAGAATATTTTTTAGTATCTTTCAGAACTAGCCGATGCACTGCTAGGAAGCTGTAAAAGCAGAGAGGCAAACACTATGCCAGAAAACGTAATTAGTGACACATGTTTACGCGTCACTGATAATAGAATAACGGCGACGCATATTTATTACACGCGTCACTGATAATGTAATAAGAGCGAGGCATATTTAGTATGCGCGTCACTGATAAGTGAATAACAGTGACCCTGGCTGGCAATACGCATAACTGGTAATGATGTATGAGCGACACATAGTGAGAATACGCGTCACTAATAAGGAAGTCTGAGCGACATGCACTGACAATAAGCGTCACTGATAGTTGGATATCAGTGACTCGTGTCTACATAACATGTCACTGATAACATTTAAGAAGTGACGTGTCTAATATTTAGTGTCACTCAAATTTTTCATCGGAGCCACATACAGAATGTTCACAGCACATATAAGAAAGACATCAATATATATTACTATATGTTAACAATATCAAATAGATATCAAATCCACAAAAGATTAACAATAAATAGATATCAAGTTCTACAGATTCACATCTATATCAAATCCATTGACAGATTAACAATAGGTACACAACTTGTTCGAAATCCATCACAACACTAGACTTAATTAACTTATATATTCAGTAACACAATACATCACTGGACCCATATTAATAAGGGCAATCACACATCACAGGTAGTTAACTAGGATGGTAGAACTCTCCTTTCTTGTTGATAACCTGTTTCACTAAGAATGAGGCCAACTTTTCTCTGATCGCGTGCACATCGATGGGTGTCGTCAACACTTCAAACTCCTGTATTAAGATAGAACTTTAGTCAAAAAGAAATCACGGTACAGTAATACAATTACTTCACTGATTACAAAGAGCAGAGAAAATTATATGTATAAATTTCAAGCTGAACTTTTCCAAGAAAGCCTGCTGTATAGAGGGGATAAGATCATATGCATGTTGCTGTCATCTTTTCATTTCGGCTACCCCTCCCTCCACCTAATCGATCTACCAACTGAAACCTTTTCAGTTGGCCTCTAGCCAATTCAGTTTTGCTACCATAGACAGATTCCTCAGCATATATATATGTAATCTATTTCAGTGGCTAGCTATTGTTTTACAGTAATTGAATCCAGTTGTAGCATAAAATTCATGAATTTTGACACTTCTTGGTTGGTAAATGAAAAAGAAGCAGTTTCAAAATGAAATTTGCAGTTCAATTTGCACACATTCTTTAACATCTCAGGCAAAAAGAAAGGACATGAGCATATTTAGGCAAATACAAATAACGCTCAGACAAATTTTCACTCACATACAATGCAGGTAGATTTCCATTTCAGAGGAAAAAAGTTTAGATAGCCTCCCACTCATCTCACTTCTTAAAACATTCAGGGCAGCTCTCAGCCTCTCACTGAAGGTACATAAGATCACTCTGAACTCCAAAGTTTCCTTCTATAAATTTTACAGTTAAGAAACCAGAAATAGACATACTTTGATCAGACCCTACAGATATTTCAACTAACAATTTCTACTAAACTATTTTCTTGGCTGCTATATGTGTCAAGCTGTAGAGATACATGAAAATCACTTGTAGGCATCAAAATAAATTCAGAGCCACATCAAAAACACTTGCAGGTATTGTAACACCCTAAAATTGTGGCATTTTTCCAAAATAGATTCAAAGAAAATTGAATTGCATTTTTGTGTGGACATTACAACATAGGAAATTAATTAAAGTTTTCATAAAATAAAATTGATCATCATGTAGAAACTTTGTGTTGCATTCATGCCGAGGCACTTTTCTTTGTATTGTTTGGAGTTTGCAAGATTCAAATTTGAGTTCAAAGCTTTATTTGGAAAATGTGTTTGAAAATCAAAATTTGGAAAAAATCAATTCTCTCTTAACTCGCTCTCTTTATTGCTTTCTGGCCCGAGGCCATTCCCTCCCCCCAGCCCAATCCCTCACCCCTCTCTCTCTCTGTTGGGCCGACGCGAGCAGGCCGGCCCAGTTCCAACCCCCCCCCCCCCCCCCCGCACCTCTCCTTCTCTCGCCCTCACTGACAGACTCGCCCCACCGGTCAGTCTTCCTTTCTCCCGCTGACGAGTCTGTCCCACTTGTCAGTCTCCCCTTCCTCACCTTCCTTCTTCCTTTCCCCGCTCCCTTCCTTCTCTGTGCCGACGTTCTCTCGCGGCCGAATCCGAACAGGAGCAGGGAAATCCTCCCTTCCTTAGCAACGCGGCACCGTGACGAGCAAGTCAAGCACCGCCGCCTTCCTTTCTCTTCCTCCCCCTCTTCTTTCCTTTCCGGCCGCCGCCCTTTCCTTGCGGCCGAGACCCGATCCGTGTCGAATCCTCCCCCTTCCTTCCTTGTGGTGCACCAGGGCTATTTAAGCCGCACCCGACACCCTTCCGCCCTCACCTTGCGACCGCGGAACGTCCAGAGCAGTACCAGAGCCGCCGCAGCACCCCGCGCCGCCGCAAACCTAGCAGAGCCACCGTCGCCGTTGTTCCTCCGCGGCCGCGTCTCTCTGCTCCATCCGCACACTTCCTGAGTTCCGCAATCCGGTAAGGAGCACCCCTAGGAGCTCTCTCTCCCTTCCCGACCTCTCTGTTGCTTTGCGCCGCGACTGCCGATGTTGTAGAGCCGCCGTGCCACGCGGTCACCGCGTTTCCGTGAACAATCGACTCGACCGAGTGCGCCGTCGTCTTCGCCGTGACGCCCTCTCTCTCTCTCACCTTTCCGCGCTAAGAATGGCACACTAGACCGCCAGATCGCTTTGCGCCGCCGCTCACCGGCCATGGCGCCATCGCGTCCCCGACTCCGGCCGCCGAGCGCCGCCACCTACCCCCTCTGTTTTAATCTCTACCGTTCGTTTCCAATCGGACGCACCACAGAGCACGATACCGGTTCGTCTGGCGATTTTGCAAAAGAGACCTCCCTCTTTTTAAAGACTGAACCCTCGGTCCAGTTGGTGTAGTTCCTAGTTACGCTTTCGGTTCTGGAAAGCGCCTCCCTTTTCTGTCTGTTTTATTTCTAAAATAAAAAGGAAAACCTTATTTACAGTTTTGCCACTCTTTTTCTATTGTTTATAAACTGTTCATTTTAAATCCAAATCGCTCCGTTCAAGTTGCGTTAGATCCGTACTTTCTTGCTCTATCCAGTAGTATAATTTTCATCTATGTTAATTACTTTTAAAAATCGAAGAAAATTATTTCCGTAATGCTTAATCTTGCTCTATTCAAAATCCCGTTTAAATCATATCTCCTCCGTTATAGCTCCGTTTTTCGTGATTCAAGCGTCTTTGTGATCGTAGTGATACGTAGATTTGTTTTGTAAACTTTTCCTTTTGCCTTATTATGTTTGGTGTACTGTTCTAATCTATAGCTTTGTTTGTTTGCATGTTATGGCTCTGCGTGATTGCATGTGATGTGATGATCGAGTACAGACGGTGAGCAGTACGTGGGAGACCAGGGGTTTTGCTTTGAGCAGGAGCAGCAGCAGGATCTCTTTGAGCAAGGCAAGTATTATATGGGATCTTCCTTGATGTCCTATTAATGAAGCTTTTCCAATAAAATCATATGCATGTGTCTAAATACTGTCACCATAGGGTTTACCTAGATTTGTTTACCTATATCCTTGAAATCCTATGGGTTACTGTTGCATATGGGTAGTTATGGCTAGTGCTACACTTTTATAAGCATGATCCTTTAATCTTGATTAAATACTACATGAGACGATAAAGTAAAACTTGACTTTTTAGCAACATGGACTTAAGACCCCCTTTCTGTCAGCAAAAGCTGGGACATACAGTGCAACCATGAGGGCTATATGGCTCTGGCTTTAGTTCAGTATTAGGGTCACTCTCTTGCATGCGGCAGTTCGCGAAAGTTGCCATTGCCGAGCGGTTGCGGAGCGGCTGGTGTGGGGACCGCTGCGGGTGTGTACCACCGACGGGCTCCTATATACCCCTTGCCCGTGGATCCGTAGTGTCTGTGGTATGTCAGCGAACCCCTTAGAAAGACTTCATCGTGTCCCCTGCCCGCTCACCTCGGTAGTGTTAAGGGAGTCATGATCCCGGGGCTTTTGGCCAAACACGTCTCATGGGTAAAGTGTACAAACTCTGCAGAGTGTTAAAAACTATCATGATAGCCGTGCTCACGGACACGAGCGGCCTGGAAAACTCACAGAACTCTTTGGTTACTTATGTTTACTTTTATGAATCACTTTATCATGATATTATGTCACTTGTTCAATTGTTTACTTGATCATGCAATTTAATTTGGGAACTTAAGCATAACTATGATCTACCTCTGTTAAAGTTTTGTTACAAATTAAAATGCTTACCGCAGTAAACCGGTGTCATACCTTTTGAGCCTCATGAACCCCATATATGCTTGTTGAGTACGAAAGTACTTACGCTTGTTTCTTTCTTTTCAATTCTTGTATAAAAATCCCGGATGGGTACCAGATTATCAGAGTTATGAGGAGTATCCAGAGGACTTCTAGGTTTGGGGTCAACCAGTTGACGTCCCTGTGCTATGGAGCTTCGCGAGAGTTATCTTATTTCTGCTGTTTTGTAATAGGCATTATTTAAATACTCATTCGCTATGTATTAAACACTTGTGATGATACAATTTTGATAATTTGTCGGCTTATGTGTGTGACTGATCTCTGGGCACACATAAGATTATTGCATCCCGTTTTGTCTTTAAAACTGGGTGTGACAGATTGGTATCAAAGCCGTGTTGACTGTAGGACGCAAACCTAGATAGAGTTGGTTCTTAGGAATGCTCTTTTCGTGCTTTTATACCTTGCTATTATTTGTAAAACTATTACTCATCTCCAAATTATATTATCTTGAATCTAACTTAGTTCTCAACTTTGCTTCTCTATAGATGGCCCGTAACAAGAAGACTGCTCGCAAGTCCACTCGTCCCCCACCGAAGGTCGTGCCAGTGGAACCCCGCGAGGATGAAGAAGAAGAACCCCAAGAAGAGAACCCTGAGAACAACCGTTCCAGGACTCCCTCTGACAAGAACAGCCGCTCCAAGACTCCGTCTGGTGGTTCCAAAGCTAGTGAAGAACGCTTGGGATGGACCAAGCACTCCCACTTCAAGGAGGGAGATGATGAGGACTTCTACCATGGCTTGCTGAAGGAGACTTTGGAGACCCACTACTCTGACTGGAAGACCGAAGTGAAGTACATGTGCTACGAGAACAGGCACTTCCAGGACCCTTCCTTCTGGAAGTGTACCCTCTACGTCTGCATCTGGAAGGACGCCACACAGTCGTGGCAAGCGGAGGCCGTCTATGAGCCTAAGGTCAGCCGTGCCAACATGATGGAGTGTATGGAGGATGCAGCTCGCATGGCCCTCTTCGACCTTCGTGCTCATCGTCGTAACCGCATGATGGAGGACAAGTACCGGCACCTTCCCTTCGAGACCCGTGAGGGATGGTCCATGTTCGAGGCAAAGGATGGTTATGACGACATCACCAAGGTGATGATCGACTTTTCTCATGAGCTGGTACAGCAGGTCGAGGTGCTGACTGATGAGCTTGGTGTTCAGCGCAAGCTACTAAAGAGAGCCCGTGCAGAGAATGATGAGCTCAGAGGACGCCTGAAGATGCTCAAGTTCCATCAGAAGCTTCCCCCAGTTTTCCTTCCATAGGATGAGTACCACCATGATGTAATAAAACGCTAGCAGCGAGTTGAGTCCAGTCTTGTCGTGTCTTGTGAACTTGGTTTTATTATATGGTTGTCATTATGATTATGAGTGATTTGGAGTTTTGTAATGAGTGCTGGAACATTGTGGGCATGTCCACAAGTTCCTTAGTTATAGACATATAAGTTTGATATAAATAAAAATGCTAGCGGGTGGGTTATCCTGTTTTCTATCTTGCTGTTTTTCTGGAGCAGTCAGTAATCTTTCGGTTGTATCTCAAAGATGGTTTGTCCAATGATCATAAAATTTATATGGAAACAACTAGACTTCAGTACCTTTCCAATGCATCTTGAATTACGTTCATACCTGTTCTGGTTTGGGAGTTATGACAGTTACAAGTTGAGGTTTCTGCGCAGTCTGGAACTCAGAAACAGTTTTGATAACTTGATATTTTCACCTAATTTCGCATCAGAATCTGAAAAAGTGAGAATTATGAAAGTTGTAGGTAATTTCATAAGATTTCCAACCATATAAGTTTCACATTTGTTTGAAGTTTGGAACGTGAGATATGACTGTTTTACAGTACCACTTGTAAGGTTCAAATTTCAGAAAAGTTGTGCTCAGTCATGTGTTTCAATGAACCAATAATCTAAAGGTCATACTATATGTTTTGGATGACAGATGGCCGCACGAGGTGGTAGGGGAAGAGGCCGTGGTAGGGGTGCACCACCAGTATCACCAGTACCGCCACCGCCACCACCACCAGTACCACCGACAATGGAGCAGTTCTTGCTAGTACAAACACAGCTGATGCAAACCATGATGCAACATCTTCAGAATCCACCAGTACCACCACCACCTCCACCACCACCTGTCCAGCCACGGGACAAGCTTGGAGAATTTATGAAGGGTCATCCTCCGGTGTTCACTCATGCTTCAGAACCGCTGGAGGCGGACGACTGGTTAAGAGCTGTAGAGAAGCAGCTCAACATCGCTCAATGCAATGAGCGTGAGAAGGTGTTGTACGCATCTGGCCAACTGCAGGGTGCCGCTCAGGATTGGTGGGACTCCTACATGTATGGACATCCCAACAACGCACCAGAGGTGTCATGGCAAGAGTTCACCGACAGCTTCAGGTCTTATCATATTCCTGAAGGCATTGTGGAGCTCAAGCAGGAGGAATTTCGAGCTCTGAGGCAAGGATCCATGACAGTGGCGGAATACCGAGACAAGTTTGCTCAGTTGTCTCGATACGCTCCGCATGAGGTTTCCAACGATGCTGACAAGCAGCGCCGCTTTCTGAAGGGTCTCTATGACGGTTTGCAGTTGCAACTCATGTCCAATCTCTACCCTAACTTTCAATCCCTCGTGAACCGCGCTATTGTTATTGATAACAAGCGCAAAGAGATGGAAGCCAAGAAGAGAAGGCTTCAGGGACCAGCTTCAGGAAGCAATACCCGTCAGCGTACCAACCCCTCGCAGAACTTCCAGCAAAGGTACCAGGGTCCGAGCAATCAGTGGAACCGTGGTCAGAACCAGCAGCACAGTCAGTTTCCTCAGCGTAATCAGTTTCCACCGTGTGCTCAGAACCAGCAACAGATTGTGCCACAGGCGCCACGTCAGGGGAACACCAGTGTCACCCCAATGAAGAACAGTGCTCCCAACACTCCCAACAGGTGTTTCCGTTGCAACAAGGAGGGACACCTGTCTTACAACTGTCCCGACAAGCAGAACCAGCAGACGCCTCAGAACCAGAGCAACCAGTAGAGGCCAAGGCACCAGCCACCACCCAACTCTGGAAGGGTGAACCACGTGTCGGCAGATATGGCACAGGAGACTCCTGAGGTCATGATGGGTACGTTCAGCATCAACTCTATCCCCGCTACTATACTTTTTGATTCTGGAGCTTCGCATTCTTTCATTTCTGCCGCTTTTGTTAGAATGCATGATCTTGTGTTGCGCGTCATGAAAACCCCCATAACAGTAAGTTCACCGGGAGGGTTTTTGACTGCAAATCAGTATAGTCCTTCGGTTAGGGTGCTTCTAAGGGGGGTAGCCTTTGAGGTTGAACCTATCCTGCTAAAGACAGCTGGTATTGATCTCATTTTGGGAATGGACTGGATGAAGAAGTATAAGGCAGATATTCAGTGCCACAAGAAGGTAGTTGTGTTGACTTCACCAAAAGGGGATCAGATCAGTGTGGAAGTTGTTTTGAAAGCTCCACCAACAGCTACTGTGAATCAGCTGAATGATGATGGTCGTGAATATGAATCAGTTGTTGATGAGTTCCCGGATGTTTTCCCCGATGACTTGCCAGGTATGCCACCCGACCGCGACATTGAATTTCTTATTGAGCTTTTGCCTGGTACTGCACCTATTGCTAAGCGTCCATATAGGATGGGGGTTAATGAGTTAGAAGAACTTAAGAAACAGTTGCAGGAGTTACAAGAAAAGGGTTTCATATGTCCTAGCTCTTCACCTTGGGGAGCTCCGGTGATCTTTGTTGGCAAGAAAAATGGTACATAGCGGATGTGTGTGGATTACCGCTCGCTTAATGAGGTGACTATCAAGAACAAATACCCTCTACCAAGGATAGATGACTTGTTTGATCAGTTGAAAGGAGCTTGTGTGTTCTCTAAGATCGATCTTCGATCGGGATATCACCAGTTGAAGATTCGTGCCTCTGACATACCAAAGACTGCATTTACTACAAGATATGGGTTATATGAGTACACTGTGATGTCGTTTGGATTAACCAATGCACCTGCTTACTTTATGTACTTGATGAATAAGGTGTTCATGGAGTTTCTGGACAAGTTTGTGGTAGTATTCATTGATGATATTTTGGTCTACTCCAAGAATGAGGAAGAACATGCAGAACATCTCAGGTTGGTCTTGCAGAAGCTCAGAGAACATCAGTTGTATGCTAAAAGGAGCAAGTGTGAGTTTTGGTTGAAGGAAGTATCGTTCCTAGGTCATGTTATATCCAATGGTGGAATAGCAGTGGATCCAAGTAAGGTGGCAGATGTGTTGAATTGGAATCCACCTACCAGTGTGACTGAGATCTGTAGTTTCCTTGGATTGGCAGGTTACTACAGGAGGTTCATTGAAGGTTTCTCCAAGCTTGCTAAACCAATGACGGCTTTGCTAGAGAAGAATGCTAAGTTTATATGGTCTGAGAAGTGTCAAGCTAACTTCGAAGAGTTGAAGAAGCGGTTAACCACAGCGCCAGTGTTGATTTTGCCAGACCTGAACAAGAGCTTCTCCATATATTGTGATGCATCTCGCTTGGGTCTTGGTTGTGTGTTGATGCAAGAAGGCAGAGTTGTTGCTTATGCATCGAGGCAGTTAAGGAAGCACGAGTTGAATTATCCTATTCATGACTTGGAGTTAGCAGCTGTGGTATATGCACTGAAGATCTGGAGACACTACTTGATTGGTCACAAGAGTGATATTTACACGGATCACAAGAGTCTGAAGTACATATTCACCCAGTCAGATCTGAACTTGAGGCAACACCGTTGGTTGGAATTGATCAAGGACTTTGACTTGGAGGTCCATTATCACCTTGGAAAGGCAAATGTTGTGGCAGATGCTCTCAGTAGGAAAAGTTATGCCAATGAAGTACACCTGGATATACAGTCTAAAGAGTTGTGTGCTCAGTTAGCGCATCTCAACTTGGGTTTTGTTGTTAATGCTGTGGAGTTAATTTTGGAACCTACCCTAGAACAGGAGATACGTAAGGGTCAGTTGGAGGATGAGAAACTGAAAGAGATTGCTGAAAACATCGTGTTTGGTAAGGCACCAGGTTTCATTATGAATGACAATGGTACTCTTTGGTTTGGTAAGAGGATATGTGTACCTAGAGTAAAAGAGATCCGTGAGACAATTCTACGAGAAGCCCATGACTCAGCTTATTCTATACACCCCGATAGTACCAAGATGTACCTGGATTTGAAGGAGAAGTATTGGTGGTATGGTCTAAAACGAGATGTTGCAGAGTATGTGGCAGTGTGTGATACATGTCAGAGAGTTAAGGCAGAACACCAGCGACCGGCAGGATTGTTACAACCGATGAAAATTCCAGAGTGGAAATGGGAAGAAGTTGGTATGGACTTCATAGTGGGTTTACCTCGCACTCAAAGTGGTTATGACTCGATATGGGTAATTGTGGATCGGTTGACAAAAGTTGCTCACTTCTTGCCAGTCAGGACCACTTATACCGGAGCCAAGTTGGCAGAGTTGTACATGGAAAAGATAGTGTGTAAGCATGGCGTTCCTAAAAAGATTGTGTCAGATAGAGGTACTCAGTTCACGTCACACTTCTGGCAGATGATTCATAGGTCCCTGGGCACCAAGTTGAACTTCAGTACAGCCTATCACCCGCAGACGGATGGTCAGACAGAAAGAACCAACCAGATATTGGAAGATATGTTGAGAGCTTGTGCACTGCAGAATGGAACTAGTTGGGATAAGAGTTTGCCGTACGCTGAGTTCTCATATAACAACAGTTACCAGAACAGTTTAAAGATGGCACCGTTTGAGGCTTTATATGGAAGAAAGTGCAGAACTCCTTTGTTCTGGAATCAGACGGAGAAAGTCAGGTGTTTGGACCGGACGTGTTGAAAAGTGCAGAGGAACAGGTACGGACTATCAGAGAAAATTTGAAGGTTGCACAATCTCGACAGAAGAGCTATGCTGACACCCGCAGAAGGGACTTGGTTTTCAAAGTAGGTGACTATGTCTATTTAAAGGTGTCACCTATGAGAAGCGTAAAGAGGTTCAATATGAAGGGTAAGTTAGCACCCAGATATGTCGGTCCTTTCAAGATAGTGGAACGACGTGGTGAAGTGGCTTATCAGCTGGAGTTGCCAGAAAGTCTAGCAGGGGTACATGATGTGTTTCATGTGTCTCAGTTGAAAAAGTGTTTACGTGTGCCAGAAGAGCAGATACCGTTGGAAGAGTTGGCAGTTAAGGAGGATCTCACCTATGAGGAATACCCGATAAGAATCTTGGAAACAGCAGAAAGAGTCACCCGGAGCCGAGTCATTCGTATGTGCAAAGTTCAGTGGAATCGGTATTCAGTGGATGAGGCAACTTGGGAAAGAGAAGAGGATCTGAAACGGACATACCCGCAGTTGTTTGAGTGAGTACCAGTTGAATCTCAGGACGAGATTCCTTTAAGGGGGGTAGATTTGTAACACCCTAAAATTGTGGCATTTTTCCAAAATAGATTCAAAGAAAATTGAATTGCATTTTTGTGTGGACATTACAACATAGGAAATTAATTAAAGTTTTCATAAAATAAAATTGATCATCATGTAGAAACTTTGTGTTGCATTCATGCCGAGGCACTTTTCTTTGTATTGTTTGGAGTTTGCAAGATTCAAATTTGAGTTCAAAGCTTTATTTGGAAAATGTGTTTGAAAATCAAAATTTGGAAAAAATCAATTCTCTCTTAACTCTCTCTCTTTATTGCTTTCTGGCCCGAGGCCATTCCCTCCCCCCAGCCCAATCCCTCACCCCTCTCTCTCTCTCTGTTGGGCCGACGCGAGCAGGCCGGCCCAGTTCCAACCCCCCCCCCCCGCACCTCTCCTTCTCTCGCCCTCACTGACAGACTCGCCCCACCGGTCAGTCTTCCTTTCTCCCGCTGACGAGTCTGTCCCACTTGTCAGTCTCCCCTTCCTCACCTTCCTTCTTCCTTTCCCCGCTCCCTTCCTTCTCTGTGCCGACGTTCTCTCGCGGCCGAATCCGAACAGGAGCAGGGAAATCCTCCCTTCCTTACCAACGCGGCACCGTGACGAGCAAGTCAAGCACCGCCGCCTTCCTTTCTCTTCCTCCCCCTCTTCTTTCCTTTCCCGGCCGCCACCCTTTCCTTGCGGCCGAGACCCGATCCGTGTCGAATCCTCCCCCTTCCTTCCTTGTGGTGCACCAGGGCTATTTAAGCCGCACCCGACACCCTTCCGCCCTCACCTTGCGACCGCGGAACGTCCAGAGCAGTACCAGAGCCGCCGCAGCACCCCGCGCCGCCGCAAACCTAGCAGAGCCACCGTCGCCGTTGTTCCTCCGCGGCCGCGTCTCTCTGCTCCATCCGCACACTTCCTGAGTTCCGCAATCCGGTAAGGAGCACCCCTAGGAGCTCTCTCTCCCTTCCCGACCTCTCTGTTGCTTTGCGCCGCGACTGCCGATGTTGTAGAGCCGCCGTGCCACGCGGTCACCGCGTTTCCGTGAACAATCGACTCGACCGAGTGCGCCGTCGTCTTCGCCGTGACGCCCTCTCTCTCTCTCACCTTTCCGCGCTAAGAATGGCACACTAGACCGCCAGATCGCTTTGCGCCGCCGCTCACCGGCCATGGCGCCATCGCGTCCCCGACTCCGGCCGCCGAGCGCCGCCACCTACCCCCTCTGTTTTAATCTCTACCGTTCGTTTCCAATCGGACGCACCACAGAGCACGATACCGGTTCGTCTGGCGATTTTGCAAAAGAGACCTCCCTCTTTTTAAAGACTGAACCCTCGGTCCAGTTGGTGTAGTTCCTAGTTACGCTTTCGGTTCTGGAAAGCGCCTCCCTTTTCTGTCTGTTTTATTTCTAAAATAAAAAGGAAAACCTTATTTACAGTTTTGCCACTCTTTTTCTATTGTTTATAAACTGTTCATTTTAAATCCAAATCGCTCCGTTCAAGTTGCGTTAGATCCGTACTTTCTTGCTCTATCCAGTAGTATAATTTTCATCTATGTTAATTACTTTTAAAAATCGAAGAAAATTATTTCCGTAATGCTTAATCTTGCTCTATTCAAAATCCCGTTTAAATCATATCTCCTCCGTTATAGCTCCGTTTTTCGTGATTCAAGCGTCTTTGTGATCGTAGTGATACGTAGATTTGTTTTGTAAACTTTTCCTTTTGCCTTATTATGTTTGGTGTACTGTTCTAATCTATAGCTTTGTTTGTTTGCATGTTATGGCTCTGCGTGATTGCATGTGATGTGATGATCGAGTACAGACGGTGAGCAGTACGTGGGAGACCAGGGGTTTTGCTTTGAGCAGGAGCAGCAGCAGGATCTCTTTGAGCAAGGCAAGTATTATATGGGATCTTCCTTGATGTCCTATTAATGAAGCTTTTCCAATAAAATCATATGCATGTGTCTAAATACTGTCACCATAGGGTTTACCTAGATTTGTTTACCTATATCCTTGAAATCCTATGGGTTACTGTTGCATATGGGTAGTTATGGCTAGTGCTACACTTTTATAAGCATGATCCTTTAATCTTGATTAAATACTACATGAGACGATAAAGTAAAACTTGACTTTTTAGCAACATGGACTTAAGACCCCCTTTCTGTCAGCAAAAGCTGGGACATACAGTGCAACCATGAGGGCTATATGGCTCTGGCTTTAGTTCAGTATTAGGGTCACTCTCTTGCATGCGGCAGTTCGCGAAAGTTGCCATTGCCGAGCGGTTGCGGAGCGGCTGGTGTGGGGACCGCTGCGGGTGTGTACCACCGACGGGCTCCTATATACCCCTTGCCCGTGGATCCGTAGTGTCTGTGGTATGTCAGCGAACCCCTTAGAAAGACTTCATCGTGTCCCCTGCCCGCTCACCTCGGTAGTGTTAAGGGAGTCATGATCCCGGGGCTTTTGGCCAAACACGTCTCATGGGTAAAGTGTACAAACTCTGCAGAGTGTTAAAAACTATCATGATAGCCGTGCTCACGGACACGAGCGGCCTGGAAAACTCACAGAACTCTTTGGTTACTTATGTTTACTTTTATGAATCACTTTATCATGATATTATGTCACTTGTTCAATTGTTTACTTGATCATGCAATTTAATTTGGGAACTTAAGCATAACTATGATCTACCTCTGTTAAAGTTTTGTTACAAATTAAAATGCTTACCGCAGTAAACCGGTGTCATACCTTTTGAGCCTCATGAACCCCATATATGCTTGTTGAGTACGAAAGTACTTACGCTTGTTTCTTTCTTTTCAATTCTTGTATAAAAATCCCGGATGGGTACCAGATTATCAGAGTTATGAGGAGTATCCAGAGGACTTCTAGGTTTGGGGTCAACCAGTTGACGTCCCTGTGCTATGGAGCTTCGCGAGAGTTATCTTATTTCTGCTGTTTTGTAATAGGCATTATTTAAATACTCATTCGCTATGTATTAAACACTTGTGATGATACAATTTTGATAATTTGTCGGCTTATGTGTGTGACTGATCTCTGGGCACACATAAGATTATTGCATCCCGTTTTGTCTTTAAAACTGGGTGTGACAGGTATACAGGTACACACGCACCATCAACTATTTGCAGTTTACAATATTGCTCTATCCTCCAAGTCCAAGAGTACAAGGCATTGAAAAATGGCGCGTCCAGAACTATTTGCACAGATCGAAATCCACAAGAACTACTTGCAGCCATCAAAATCACTTAATTAGTTGTGGACAAGGGCTTAATTAACGCAGACACACAAGTGACATGCTTTCCTTTGGCAGAGAAGCATCAAAGTCACTATTAATACTGTATACTACATCTACATATATATATAAACAAGGAATCTCACTTGCAGGCCCATGCAAACACAGCCAAAGACATGTACACTTAATTAATTAGATGTGAATACCTCAGGGCATTCCACGTTCATACCTCAGGGTATTCCAAGTTTGTCTTTCTCATGCCTAAGAGATCAAGTGGTGCGCAGCAAAGAAACCAGATGTCTTGCTAGAAATAGATTGTTGTTGGCACTGCAACAAATATTTTCATATATAAGTTGAACACAATACTGAATATACTAGAGGCACAATACTGAATTTTATTTTTGGAAGCACTTACAACATATTTAGCAGCGTGTGGGCTTTGGTTTCTCTTTCATCTTGCTTGTGTATGTTGAAAAAGCCCTACATGAAAGAGTACAGCACACATATATGCCTCATTATGTTTTTTCAATGACATTGGCATTTTTGAAATAAATCAAGTAGGCTAGCAAAAAACTCACTCGTCAATCAACAATTTTAGCATACTAAAATCATGGTTTCTGGATCTGTTGGAATCAAGGTATATGACCTTATCCCACTTTTGAATTATGATTACAACGATCCAATGGCCACCAGAGTTGTAGGCAAACATTATGTAGTCTTTCCTAGTATATTTGGTGAAGGCCTTTTGCACATACTGCAGAACAGCCGCTCTATCAAACTTTATGCTGTCTAGTGACATTAGTTGTGGATCAAGAAAGCCCACAGGAATGTCCTTAGCCTTAGCTTCTACAATCAGTGATCTAAAAATAGAAAAGGAAATGTAGAGAAAATGAGTACAGAACCCAAAAGATATGCCAAGGAGTAAAGACACATTTGCCAATGATTTAAATGAACAGATCAGTTTTAGACATCAGTTTCACATTTTAGCATTTTATAACTGCATAAGCTCATTTACATCAGAACTTTGATAGCCCACAAGGATTTCAATGAAATGGGAGTAAGAAGGATCATTTGTAACTTAAAGTGTCAAGCATCGAAGAAGAGAGCAATCCAATGCGCCCATGTTGAAGAGGTCATATAAATAATTGTATCTCACAAGCCCAAGCTCAAAATCTGATGAATTCAACATGTAAATACCATTGAACCTAACCAGTATCCCATTCTTTTCATTGTCGACACAATCTTTCATGTAATGAGCATGAAGAGCAATACATCCAGGTCCTAACGTCTTGAGGTCCATTGCTGGGAGAAATGGCAGACCACATTTGTACTTACCAGCCCATTTTCGCTGCTCTTGTTGTTTTAGATTCTCTCCAACATCCTTACAAGAACCCTTTTCATGTGTGGCTGCCTTTCCAGTCTCTCCAGTAGCAACCTTTTCATGTGTGGCTGCCTTTTCTCTCTCCAGCAGCCTTACTAGACATTTTTTGCTGCACGGGTGGTTTTACACTCTCTCCAGCAGCCTTACTAGCCCCTTTGTGTTGCATGGGTGGCTTTGTTGGTGTAAGCCTGCTGTCAGAGCTCGTGGTCAAGGTGTCAGTCGTAAGCGCAAGGCGGGCTCAGTTTGAATTCGTCAGTGGCGGGAACGGTTGACACTGGGGCGAGAACGTGGTGATCGCGCCCACTGAGCGGTTCAGCAGTGGCTGTGTGTTTTGGGTGAGTTTGTATCTGGCATTTACGTTTTGTTAGTGCATCTCTGTGTAAACCAGCTATTGGTATAAATAGCTGGGAGTTAGAGGAGCGGTGTAGCGCCTCCATCGTGTTGTAATTCGCAGTGTACTCGAACTTATCTAAAGTGAAAAAGGGCACTGTCTCGTGGTAGACCGGGTTCAGTTGCCGTTCGTGTGCTGTGTTCTTGCGCGATCTGTTGATTGATAGGTTAGCCACTGTGTAAATTGTGTTTGATCATCGTTCTAGATCCTACATTTGGTATCAGAGCTGGTTGATCATTCACAAAGCGTGCGTTGATTCACCATGGGAGATCGTGGGAGCGGCGGTGGAGGAGAAGGCGGCGGCCGGATCCAGTATCCGTCCCTGACCTCTGTCAACTATACTAGTTGGAGTATCAGAGTTCAGGCGATCATGGAGGACCAAGGCGTTTGGGAGGTGGTAGAGCCATCAGATCCAGTGGGTGAGACGTCGGATCAAGGAGCAACGGCGGTTGCGGCGCGGAAGGCTAAAGACACAAAGGCACGGGCACATCTGCTGCAGTGTCTTCCCGACGACTTGCTGATGCAGGTTGCCACGAAGAAGACTGGGCGAGAGGTTTGGCAATCTCTCAAGGAGAGATTCGTGGGGGAGGAGCATGTCAAGGAGGCGAGATTGCAGACTTTGAAGAGTGAGTTTGATGGATTGAAGATGAAGGAGGAAGAGTCAGTGGATAGCTACTCGGGGAAACTGACTAGCATGTCAGTGAGGTACGCCAATTTGGGTGGATCGCTCAATGATGCCGCACTGGTGAAGAAACTCTTCGACACTGTGCCAGAGCGATTCATCCATGTTGTGGCGGGGATCGAGCAATTCTACGATCTAAACAAACTCGCCTTCGATGAAGCAGTTGGCCGCCTGAAAGCCTTTGAGGAGAGAACCAAGCGAGGAGCAGGCGGTTCTCGGTCAGAGCCCGGTCAGGTGCTATTGACCCAGGCTGAGTGGGAAGCTCAGCAGAAGAAGGCCAGCGGAGAAGGCTCTGGTGGTAGGAGTCATGGAGGTGGCCGTGGAAGAGGTCGTGGCCGTGGTGGTGGGAACAGCAGCCGTGGCAGTCAGTCTGATGGTGGCAAGGATAGCATAGGGAAACGTGACAAAAGCCACATCAAGTGTTTCAAGTGCAAGGACTTCAGACACTATGCCAACAGGTGTCCAGGAGAAGCCCCTAAGAAGCAGGAAGAAGTTCATCATGTCAGAAAGGTTGAGTATGAACCTACAGTACTGTTAGCTGAAACGGTTGAACCGGGATAGCAACACAGTCTGTTTTCTGAAAAGGTTCAGACTCAGAACCGGGTGTGCCTGACTGAAGTGAAACTGGATGTAGAGTTGCACTTTACTGGTGATGAAGAGTCAGATGGTGGCTTGTGGTACTTGGACAATGGAGCAAGCAACCATATGACAGGAGATCGAGAAAAGTTCAGGGACATCGACACCACCATTGGTGGAAAGGTACGGTTTGGTGATGGTTCATTAGTTGAAATTCATGGTAGAGGCTCTGTACTGTTCCAAGGTGTGTCTGGGGAACAGTGGGTGCTTTATGATGTTTACTTCATTCCAAAATTGAAAAGCAATTTGATAAGTCTAGGTCAATTTACTGAGATAGGCTATAGAATTGAAATGGATGAGGAGTTGATAGAAGTAATAGCGAAGAAAAGCAAAAGAGTAATCATGAGAGTTCAAAGAAGTATCAACAGATTGTACAAGGTTCAGTTAAACACAGTAGAACCAGTGAGTTTTCTTGCTAGTGTTGGGGACCAATCTTGGTTATGGCATGGAAGGTTAGGTCATGTAAACTTTCATTCCATTAAGATGTTGGTAGATAAGGAGATGGTTGGTGGTGTACCTCTGATCAGTCACCCAAATCAAGTATGTCATGCTTGTTTAGCAGGAAAGCAAACCAGGCAGCCATTTCCAAAGTGTGCACAATGGAGAGCAGATGAGCCTCTGGAATTGGTGTACATTGATTTGTGTGGACCCATTACACCAGAAACAGCAGGTGGTAGTAAATACTTCATGCTAATTGTTGATGACTGTAGCAGATGGATGGATGTCCATTTTCTGAAAACAAAGGATCAAGCTGTTACTACTTTTGCCAAGTATAAAGCAGAAGCTGAGAACATTGTTGGCTACAAGATCAAGACAGTCAGATCAGATAGGGTGGTGAGTTTCTTGCAGCTGCATTCAAGGATGTTTGTGAGCAGGCTAGGATCAAGAGACAGTTCACTGCACCTTTCACTCCACAACAGAATGGTGTTGTAGAAAGGAGAAACAGGATTGTTGTTGAAATGGCAAGATCAATGATGAAAGGCATGGGGATTCCTGGGCGTTTCTGGGGAGAAGCTGTTAAACACTCCGTGTATTTGCTTAATAGGCTTCCAACCAAGGTTATGGGCTAAAGGACTCCTTTTGAGGGGTGGAATGGCAGGAAACCTCAGTTGGGGTATGTGAGAGTGTTTGGGTGTAGAGCAAATGCAAGACCTGCAGCTACTCACTTGAAGAAGTTGGATGACAGAAGTGTTGGCATGGTCTATTTTAGTGTTGAGGAAGGTAGCAAGGCTCATAGACTCTACAACCCTCAAACCAAGAAGATAGTAGTCAGCAGGGATGTCATATTTGAAGGAGTGTGTTGGCAGTGGAACACTGAATTTGGGGAGAATTCAGAGTTTGTTGTTGAAGAACAAATAGATAACATGCATCAGCCTTAGACTGGGAATCAGTATGGAGGGGGACATGTTGGTGGTGATAATCAGAATGATGGCAATAATCACCATGGTCAGGATTCAGGGGGAGCTGATAATGACCATCTATTTGAAGCACCAATTGGAGATAACTTTGATGGTGCAACTGAAACTTCAGAAGAAGTAGGAGAGAACTCCCAGTCTGGTACTATTCCAGTTCAGACAATAGAAATAGCAGCTTCAGGGAATGCAGGAAGTGCTAGTGGAGCTGCAGATATGGATGTTGATGATGGTGTGGATATTGATGATGGACCAGTGAGATTTAGGAGTTTGAATGAAGTGTCTCAGGATTCAGTGGAGGTGGAGCTAACCTCTGATAATGATGTGGAAGCATTGTTAGCAATCATGGAGGAACCATCTTGCTACCAAGAGGCAGCAGGAGATGGCAACTGGATAACAGCTATGGAGAATGAAATTCAGTCCATCAATAAGAACAAGACTTGGGACTTGGTGAAGCTACCAGTTGGTCACAAACCTATTGGGTTGAAATGGGTCTTCAAGTTGAAGAGAAATGCAGAAGGTGAAGTGATGAAGCACAAAGCTAGACTAGTTGCCAAAGGGTATGTCCAAAAGCAAGGAATTGACTTTGATGAAGTCTTTGCTCCTGTGGCAAGAATAGAGACAGTAAGGTTGATTTTGGCTTTGGCAGCAAACAGAGGGTGGGAAGTGCATCATCTTGATGTTAAAACAGCATTTCTGAATGGAGATCTCATGGAAGATGTTTATGTATCACAACCAGAGGGTTTTGTGAGGGAAGGACAAGAAAAGATGGTACTCAAACTGAAGAAAGCTTTATATGGATTAAAACAAGCTCCCAGAGCTTGGAATGTAAAGCTGAATGGCAGTCTACTGAAACTTGGTTTCAGAAAGTGTCTGACAGAGCAAGCTGTCAACACTAGAGGTGAAGGACTGTCAAGGCTAGTACTTGGTGTATATGTTGATGACTTGATAGTATGTGGAGGAGATCCACAGGAAATAGATGTCTTCATGAAGCAAATGACCACTGAATTTGATATGAGTGACCTTGGCAGGTTGTCTTATTATCTGGGAATTGAGGTTGAGCAGAACGAGGACTATATTACTGTCAAACAAACTGGATATGCAAAGAAAGTACTTGATCAGTTTGGGATGGGTGATTGCAATGCAACTAAGATTCCTATGGATCCTGGTGTAAAGTTGGATGCTGACAAACAGGGAGAGAGAACTGATGCTACTAGGTACAGAAGGATCATTGGATGCCTGAGGTACCTACTTCATACAAGACCTGATCTGTCTTTCTCTGTGGGATTAGCAAGTAGGTTCATGGAGAAACCTACTGTTAAGCATTACAATGTGATTAAACAGATTATGAGATACATAAAGGGAACACTGAACTATGGTTTGGTGTATACTCAAGAGAAGAAACCAGAAGTGTTAGTGGGGTACACTGACAGTGACAGTGGTGGGGATGTTGTGGGAAGAAGGAGCACAGGTGGCATGGCCTTTTATCTGAATGAAGGTCTGATCACTTGGAACTCTCACAAAGAAAAAACAGTGGCCCTGTCATCTTGCGAGGCTGAGTTCATGGCTGCAACAGCAGCAGCTAAGCAAGCTCTCTGGCTCAGAAATCTGTTGGGAGAGATTACAGGAACTAAGCCTAAAGCAGTACCTCTGTTTGTGGATAACAAGTCAGCCATTGATCTGATGAAAAACCCTGTTTTCCATGGGAGAAGCAAACACATAGATGTGAAGTATCATTTCATCAGAGAGAGGGTGGAGGATGGACAGATTGCTGTCAAGAAGGTGCACACATTGGAGCAGAAGGCAGACGCACTGACAAAGCCAATGCCTGCAATCAAGCTAGCTGTGATGACACACCTGCTCGGTGTTAGAGAGCTTGAGGATCATCAGGCTTAAGGGGGAGTACGTTGGTGTAAGCCTGCTGTCAGAGCTCGTGGTCAAGGTGTCAGTCGTAAGCGCAAGGCAGGCTCAGTTTGAATTCGTCAGTGGCGGGAACGGTTGACACTGGGGCGAGAACGTGGTGATCGCGCCCACTGAGCGGTTCAGCAGTGGCTGTGTGTTTTGGGTGAGTTTGTATCTGGCATTTACGTTTTGTTAGTGCATCTCTGTGTAAACCAGCTATTGGTATAAATAACTGGGAGTTAGAGGAGCGGTGTAGCGCCTCCATCGTGTTGTAATTCGCAGTGTACTCGAACTTATCTAAAGTGAAAAAGGGCACTGTTTCCCGGTAGACCGGGTTCAGTTGCCGTTCGTGTGCTGTGTTCTTGCGCGATCTGTTGATTGATAGGTTAGCCACTGTGTAAATTGTGTTTGATCATCGTTCTAGATCCTACAGGCTTTGCAGACCCTCCAACAGCCTGAGTACCCACCTTTGGCTGTGTGAACAACTTACTGTTAGCAAACCTCCTTCTCTGAGCTCTTAGGATTGTTTGAAGGATTGGCTGCATTAGGCTCCTTTGGCACACTCTTTGTTGCATCAGATGTGGCAGGAGACTGATGTTTTGAAGAAGTTGAATTGACCCCACAAAGTAGCTTTGTAGAAATAATAACATTCGTGCCCTTCGAAGCACTCTTGGCACTCTTTCTTATCTCATCTGGTTCAGATAGGGTTGGCTGGGTCTCAAGTGTACTGTTGACTAGAATGTGACACCTCCTCCACTGTATTCTTTTTAGTAGAGCTTCTCCAAGTGTATTTGTATCATCAGGTGGTGGCTGCAACACATAATTCTCATAACCTGGATGTATATATTCCACTTGGACTACTGCATGCTCATAGTCTATCGGGACTGATTGTAGTTCAATTTCTTGTGGGAACACCCGACCCTCTGCAACAATAGCTTGATAGCCTCTAAGGTTCGCTACAAGGGAACATTGGGTTGGCTCTTTGAGAAGATCAATGGTATCTGGATCAACTAAAATATTCTCCAACTCTAGTTCTTTTGCAGCAGCGTTGGAGGCAGTGGCACAACTACTCCTCCGTCCACAGGCAGGACTAGGGGTCCTAGAAGGTGGTGGTCTTACCTGAAACCCTTGATCTGCAAGATAGGACATGATATCCCATGTGACCTTGGCACTAACATCTTTTGTGACCTTAGCTGTCACTTCCTCTGTGACTTGAGCTGTAATTTCTTGTCTGACTTGAGCTGCTATCGCTTCCACATCTACATCAGACCTCTTCCTCTTTCTGTACATGCCAAAACATTCAGGCCATCCATGCTTCTAGCCAGTGTAACTTGAAACACCACGCACGCGACCTGGCTGTTCAGGGCCCAAACATGCAGCTAGCACATCATTCTCCCTGAGCCAAGTCATGCCAGAAGCTTCTGCGACAGATTGCTTCTCTTTAATTTCTTCAGAGACTTTCTGTGTTGAATCCTGTGACCAGATGATCTCAACTTTATCTTCTGACCTAGCAAGCTTACTCCTTGCTTGCAGCCAATTCCTAGGGCGACCTTCAGGGAAGTTCTCCCATGGGTTAGGGATGCCTTTACTAGACAAATCTACATCCTCCGCCTCCCATTGTTTAGATTTCCCCTCATACCCTGCTGTTCCTAGACAATGGTTGTGCACATTCTTTTGCCGAAGCATTTTGTATTTCTCACTTGCCGCTACTGCTTCCGCGGACTGCTTCAAGGACACAAATTCTGCCCAATCTTCAGGTTCAATGTACGGGTGCTTCTTTTAGGGACTGAGGTTTTTCTCAATAAAATTGGTTACCAGCCTATTTTTGTGGGTTCTCCAACTCTTAGGCCAGCCTTAATGGGAGATTCATAGAGTTTCATGGGCATTAAATAGGCTGACATGGCACCCTATTTATGAAGAGAGAGATGATAAGAATTTCATGGAAGTAGAGCATGAAACTCTTGTGCACTGTTTCTAAAATATGAGAGCATTGGAAACTGGGAGATGAAACTCCCATTGAGAATGGCCTTAGAGATCACCTTCATTATATGCCTAAACCCTTCAGGCTTCATTTCAGGCGAGAACTCTAAGCAGGGCATGACATGTTTATCAAACAATTTCCATTTGTCCTCATCAGTAAGGGATTTAAATGATGGCATAACTAAGGATAGCTTTTGCCTAGCAATCAGACCAGCAAGCAACCGCAATCTTCGTTGTTCTCTCACCTCAATTGGCATCCCATCTGTATGAATCTCTGTGACAACAATCTTGTCAGTCGGCCACTTAGATGGTGTCCTTAGTTTTCGGGGTCGACGCACAGGCCCAGGCACAAGCACAGGCATAGAATGCTGCTGGTCGTCGTCAATGGGTGATTCTGGTTCCTCAGAAACAGTTTGTCCATCTGCTTCGTCGTCACTGCTTGATGAAGTTTCTATGGAAGACACCTATCAATCAAATTTGAGAAAGAAGTAGTTCAGCATATTGCACAAGACTAATTTAGATGCTAGAAATCTGCTAAACACTTGAAAATGATTGTGGGCACTGATAGCTTACCATTTTGATGCGGAACTGGATTCAACAGCACCCACAACACTAGTGATTCAGCATATCATACATGGGTTTGTTCACATGTAAAAAAGTAACCATCAGCATATTGTAATTCAAGTAATTCAGTGCTGATCAGAAAAAAAACAGTAATATAGCACGCAAAACTACTGATTCAGATCACCCAAAACAAGTTTATTATAACATGCAGTCTTGTTATTAAGATGGGCATGCCAGTAATAACATGTAACACTATCAAACAACTTAAAACTACTGATTCAGATCATACTTTTAGAAATTATATTCAGTTAGTAGGAATATAGCACGCACTGACAGTCAACCTTAAGCCATAAACAAATATATTAGAAGAATACTACATAAGAAACAATTATAGACTGACAGTTATCAGATGTTGCCTTTCTGAACTGGCCTGGTAGTATGTTCTACTAGTTTTAGGCAATGGTGGCTTCATCCACCTTTGAAAGATCATTCAACATATGACATGGGGTAGTGCCTTACTAAACAAAAGTAATCTAATCTTCTATATAGAGTGCAGCATACAAACGTCCTATCTAAACAACAAGGATGTGCATTCCAGGTAGTTTCATAATCCCATTACTGCAGTTTGCGCCAAGCACTCAATAACCGTGATACTGGAAAAAGAAATGCTAAAGAACTTAATTTGAGAATTAGGGTAATTTGTAACACCAATTGCTTGTACATATAACAGATGGTAAATATGTACGCCCAAATGGGATATCGCTGGATCATCATGTTAACGCTCGCGAAGCTGCGATACAGAGGAACACAACAATACAAGTACATTCCATCCTTTCATAACATGAACTAAAGGAGACAGGTTTTATCTAAGCCAACCATGGAATGGAGCAAACTTACAACAAACAATCACGCGAATGCACTCACAGACCCACTTTTCCATTCCTAATTTGCATGACCATGGTCAAAATTTTCACAATAGGCAGCAAATGGGTCACTAATCAAAGCAGATATCTGACCAAGTCAAAAAGAAATTGAAGCCATATTGTCTTCTATGTAGCAGCATGCATACTCTGACTCTCATACGCAGTCACTGACCAAGTCAAAAAGATGTTGAACTGCTAGTAATTTTTCACCATGTATTTAGATGTTGAACCAAACCAAGGCTGATTTGAATTAGCAATTTGAAGTACTTAGATGTTAAAACTGCAGGGATTTAATTTCCAATATATGTTGATTTACTTAAGCATAATATTCCTTTTGAAACAACAGAGGATAAATAATACTGGACCAAAAGGAATCATACATGTTCAGGAGATCATTGAAAGCAAAAGTACTAATCAAGCACACTTAGATAGGAAGGCCTTAGAGAATCTCATGCCAGCCAAAATCTAACAGACTTTTAAGTGAAAACAACCTGCTTCGGCAAAACAGAGGAACCCTAACTTCAGCAGATTATGACCAACCCAAATTCAGACACATGTGTTTCTTTACTGCAAGACACATTTGATTTTGACATTGTAGAAGATTTTGGCTCACCTTTCTGGCATTGCCGACTGGGGTCATCAGGCACAGGCTGCCGAGCCGGAGGAAGCAGACTTGGGTCTTTGCTCGAAGGTGACTTGGATCTCCAGCCCGGGGCCCCAACTCTGCCCGTCGCCGGCGAAGCCGCTGCGGCTGCCCTCCGCCTTTTCCAGCGTCGCCTACACCATCCTCATCCTGACCTAACCAAATCAATACCATGAGAAACAAAGTATGCCAACCCAAAGTCAGGAAAACGAATCAATGTAAGGAGCATCTCTTACTATCGTCTTGCTCGCGAATGGCTACACGGCTGCTGGAGAGTCGAGGGCAGGAGAGACGGCGGCTGCAGGAGACAGAGGTGGCTGCAGGACTTAGGAAGAGAGACAGTGAGTGCTAGATAGAGGCAGATAAGTAGCAGTAAAGAACAAGTAATTTCTAAGTGTAACTTCAACAAATAATAGTATAACTTACAAAAAATTTCTGCACATGTTCAGCAATAGTATAACTTACAGAACACTACAACACATTTACAAAAATTCTCTGAATTTCTGCACATGTTCAGCAAAAAGAATACATCAAAAATCAGTAGAAAGAATAGTATAACTTACAGACGCTCCTGCATTCTTTGTGATACATTGTCAACTGACCACATTGTTGAGAGCATCAGTCCAATAAAATATCACATGTGCATCAATTTTTTGCGTTCTTGCCGTTTTTGGCGGCCTTTTGCCACGGTGGCCTCTTCTACGTGACCTTGTCGTAAGTATGGAGTTTTCTCACTCTCCAGAACCACAGGAAGAATCCAATCACTAAAAGGAGGGACTTCATCAAATTGATTGTACTCTTCCTCGTCCATAGCATTTTCGACTCCGACAACCCGTTTTTTACCAGGGAGAACTACAAGGCGTTTTTGGTTTCTTGTGTCGAGCACATAAAAGACTTGGCAAATCTGAGCTGCAAGTACGAATGGTTCTTCCTTGTAGCCAATCTGTTCAAAGTCAACTGTGGTGAATCCATATTTGTCTTTCATGACGCCCCTTGTGCCCTGAACCCAACGACACCGGAAAATGGGCACCTTGAAGCCAGGATAAATGAGCTCCCAAATCTCCTCTATCTGACCATAGTATGCATCCTTCTGTGTATCATTGTTGTCAAAAACATCTATACGAACACCACTATTTTGGTAAATGTTTTTATGATCTTGAGCCAAGGTGTAAAATGTGTAGCCATTTGTCATATCCTTGACACCGTCTGACTAGACCAACTTGAGCTCATCCACAAGAGGCCTCAGAAACACGTCGATGTCATTCCCTAGTTGATGCAGACCTGAGATCAAAAGAGGCATCATCATGTATTTCCTCTTGTTACACAACCACGGTGGAATGTTGTAGATAGACATCAACACAGGCCAGACACTATGTGAGCTACTCATGTGACCGAATGGGTTCATTCCATCTGTGCTCAGGGCAAAGCGAATATTCCTTGGCTCATCTTTAAAAAATCCATACTTGGAATCAATGACACGCCATTGAATAACATTTGCGGGATGCCGTATGTAATCATCAATGTTGCGTCCCTCCTTGTGCCAACTCAACAATTGTGCATCCTTAGCAGCTGCAAATAGACGCTTCATGCGGGGAATTATGGGAAAGTACCAAGCCACCTTCCGAGGAGCTCCATGTCTCTTGTCGTCATCACCCCCGTCATTTCTTCGTTTGTATCAAGAGGTTCCGCACTCGGGGCATTCAGTTAGATTATCATGATCGCCACGGAACAGGATGCAGTCATTCTTACAGGCATGGATTTTCTCGACCTCCAATCACATAGGGAAAACAATCTTCTTGGCCTCATATGTGGTCTTGGGTAACTCATTCCTCTCAGGCAGCATGTCCCCAATAGATCTAGCAATTCATCAAAGCCTCAGTCAGTCCAATGATGTGTAGCCTTCAGCTGGAGAAGCTTGAGAGTAGCAAACAACTTTGTATAGTTCTCCTTGCAACTCAGATAGAGTGACGTCTTCATATCTACCACCAGCCTCTTCAACTTCTTCAACTCTGCCTCAGTATACTCATCAAACCCCATGGCATCACGCACCATCTCCTCAACATTCTTTGCCATTTGGACATAATTGGTACTAATATCTGCTAGCTTATCATCAGTGAGATCTGGGCTGCAAAAGGGTCCTTCCTCATTATCCTGGCTAGCAGAATGAGTTCCATCATCCTGACGTAGGTTACCAGAGAATCCTTGGTCCGTGTCCATATGACCAGCTTGCAAGTCTTGATCATTAACTCCTTCTCCATGCTTGTTCCAACATCTGTAGTCACCCATGAATCCTCGGATGATCAGGTGGGCATGGACTGATAATGAACTTGAGTACTGCTTTTCATTCTTACAATCAACGCATGGACACCACATAGCTGTCTTCTGCTCATTCAACATATTCGCCTCTGCAACGTTTATGAATGATTTCAGACCATCTAAGTACTCAGCACATGTACGATTGCAAAGAGACATCCAACTCCGATCCTCCATATCTAGACAAGCTGTTGTGATACTGAAAATAAACGTAACTACATTAGTGATCAGAAATCAAAACTTAAAGAAGAGAAACATGATATACAAAATTGATCTGCTATGCCTTTTATGATTTTAGAGAAGACACGTGTTCAATCTCTCTCTCTAGCTAGGCAACATCTAGAACTGTAAGCTGTGTCAAGTACAGTACTACAAAAACCAAGCATGCACATATGCTCACTCTACATACGTTTGGCATGGCCACACATCTAAATTAATATAAACGATATTCTCAAGACTAGAAATGCGCGGAGAGAACCCAACTTAAGGCCTCCATGATCACCGTGTCCTTATTCCTGATTGCAGCCAGTGGCGGAGGACGAAACAAATTTAGGCACGGCGATTAGATACCAAAGTACAATTCAAATTTAAACTGATTTATACACATACAAAACTTAGTGACTACCTTTACTTGATTAATCTCAATGCCTCAACAATTAACCAATCAAATTCAGTAATTAACCAATCAAATTCATTAATTAACCAACAGAAAAAACAAATTAAACAAACACAACAATTTTAAAGAGCAAATATGCAACCGGCTAGGCACTGATGGGCGATGCACTGATGCCTCATGGGCTGTTCGCTACCTGAAAGTGCTGCTGCTGGCTGTCACTTGGTGATGCCGTGTCTTGCCATGTCGTCGAGACGCCTTATGCTTTGTGGCAGACTGCAGGCTCGACTTCAGAGTCCAGATGGATGGCCGAACGTGACCGTCTGAACGCGGCTGTCCAGATAGATGCTGTGCACTGGAGGACGTGGCTGATGCGCTACTGTAGGGACCAGGGCTGGTGTGATGGGGGCGCTGAGGTGGGCAGCAGCGCCGGCCGGAGCTGTAGGTGCCAAGGTGGGCGGCGGCGATGGGCAGAGCTGGAGGTGCACGGGGGCGGCGGCGACTGCAGGAGCTGCTGGTGTCTGGGTGCGGGGTGACGCTGGTCGAGGCTGCAGGTGTTGGGGTAAGGCCGGCAGCCAGGGCTGCAGGTGTGTTGGGGTAGGCGCGCCGGCCGACCGAAGCTGCAGCGGACGATGTTTCACGAAGAGAAGCGGCGGCGGCGGCACAAAGAGTCACGAAGGGGAAAGATAAAGGATAAGCTTTAAGATTGGTGCTAGAGAGAAGGCGATCAGAGTTCCCCGGCCAGGTGATCAGTGATGCGTTTTGTGGAGAAGAGTCAGTTATATATATTTGTATCAAAACGCATCACTTTGATTACCAGTGACGCGTTTTGTTGAAAAGAGTCACTAATAGGTGCATATATTAGTGACGCACCTAGACAATATGCGTCGCCGCTGTTATCAGTGACGTGTTTTCTTTGAAAGAGTCACTAATAGGTCCATATATCAGTGACACGCCCGGGCAATACGCGTCGCCGCTGTTATCAGTGACGTGTTTTCTTTGGAAGAGTCACTGGTGTATTGTTATTAGTGACATGTCTTATCTCTCGGCATTAGTAACAGCTAATCAGTGATGTGTTTAATTAACGTGCGTCACTACTGTACTTATTAGTGACGTGTTTCAATCCTGAGTCACTAGTTGGGGTGTCTCCCTTTTGCTGTTTTGGCATAGTGAAAATGGGTTAAAAAGATGCCAGAAGCATAAATACTTTGGGTTAAAAACTATTTTTCCACCTCCCTGGTTTTGTAATAAATTTTAAAAATTGAACAAAGCATACAAGGATCGAGGACAAGAACAAAGCACCCACATAGGCGGGGGCATCGAGGCCGTGCCGGATCACGGGTTTGCAGGGTTGAATGAAGCGACTTATGCCGCCGCAACGCCAACGGCACGGGCGGCCGCGCGCCAGATCGCAGGCTTGCGGATCGGGACGGATGGGGCTGCGGAGGCGCGATAGGGCAGACTGGCGGAGGCGGCAGTTTGGGGCGGACGAGGCTGTACATTTGGCGGCGCGTGGGGGCAAACCGTCTGGGGTGTCGGAGACGTGCGGTCGTGAGAGTCTGGGGCGTGTGTGTAATGCGGTAGTTTGTTTCTCGCGGGGGAAGCCACCAGGTGGAGTCAATTTGGGGGAGCGGAGCATTTCTATATTTCAGTTGGCAAATCTCGTGTTTTGTCAACTTCTAAAAGTAAAAAAAAAAACAGTATCTTTTCAATAGTTTTCTATTTTGAACTTGGCAAAATAAAAAAGGAAAACACACAAGACTTTTTTTCCGCAAGAAGAGGCGGAAGCGGGAGAAGAGGAGATGCCAAGCTAACTCTATTTGGCATATATTTGCCAAGTGAGGAGGGGAAATATGCCAAGTTGCAATTAATACTAAGTTGTTTTTGCCAAATTGTTGAAGGCTAATTTTTCTTGTTTTTCATAATAGATGGATGTCAAATTGAGATAGCAAACTTTTGAAGATGCTCAGCGCATTGACGATGACTTTGGTGTATTTTTATAGTGGTAGTTTTTTTTCTCATGGGGAAAGCCACGATGTGCGAGTCAATTTGGGGAATGGTCCTATTAGTTTAGCGGTGACGATGACTTTAGCGTATTTTTATAATATATTAGAGCAACCTCAACAGTTTTACAAAATCCTTTCCCATCTTGTTTTTTTTAAAAAAAATTATCTAAAACCACTCTCTAAAGTTTTGCATATTGGTTTGCTATTTTAGGAGAAGTCGCAAATCAGAGGTGACCCCGTGCCTATATGCGTGCTTCCATCCGTCGCGCATCGGTCATGGCTATTTTCTGCTCCTCTGATCCTTGTCTCCTGCTGCTCAGGCTGAATGTCGACAAATAATGATGCGGGTCCAAGTACCTGGTAGTGCTGTTGTGCTTGGTGATCGTGGCCGGCCATCTGATGAAGAGGTTGCTGGATGATGAACGTCGATTAGTATGAGATGCTCCCTACCGGTAGGCTGATGGGTACTTGATGGTGCTACACGGTACTGTGCCACTAGAACCTGACAATTATATGTAGAATTTAAATACATTGTCGATTACGACGACGCGGGAAGAGGATGGCCTGGGGAAAAAATTTGGTGGATCCACAAAATTGATTTTTTTGGTAAGTGAATTAGTGAAAACTATTGGAGATGGCTTGGTTTTTCCTTTCCCATATTATTTTGGGAGTTGGGAAATACCAAGAAATAGGAAACAAAAAATGAGAAACTATTAGAGTTGCTCTTAGAGATAGAGATTTTGGTCCCAAAACAATTTCAAACGAAAATGATTGAAGAAAAAAATTTAGGACTCATTGAGCACTAAACTTTGGTATAGCACGGCTCCCCATCTGTGTCATTCGTAGAAGAATAAAAAAAGTTAATATAAAGGGTTTTATTCTCCGGCTGTATATAGTTTGCGCTATCTCTGGCTATAGCTTTTTAAAAAGTATTAATGTGTCGTATAGTTTGGCTTTTGACTTCAGCTTTTGGCCTCGAAAACCAAAAGTTCATGCAAGTGGGCTGCTTTTAAAGGCACCCATAAGCGAATGCTTTTTTTAGTACATTTTTTAAAGCTTACTTGACCCTACTTTTATCTTTTGGCTTCCCACTTTTAAAAATGGATGGAATACAAAACTAGTTCACAATTGTTTCAATAGAGATACAGTTATAAGGTTGTTTTATACTTATTTAACCAAATAACTTTCAGCTTTTGTAGTCCATAGCTTTCTTATAGCTCACAACTTAGAGCAGCTTTTTCTACACCACAGTTTGTAACACCCTAAATTTTACTTTATGAAAAATAGGAATAAAATGTTTTTTTTTCGAAATTTGGTGCTCATGAAATCATAGCAAATAAAAAACTTTTTATGAGATTAAAAATTTCTTTTGATAGAAACATGGTTGAGCATACATGCCCTTGCATTTGTTTACTTGTTTTGTTTGGCAAGTTTCAAATTTTAATTTGGTTTTCAAAATGGGTTTGAAAATGCGTTTGGAAATTTAGAAAATAAAAAGAAAAGACAAAACTCCTCTCCCTCCCTATCTGGCCCGAGATGGCCAAAACCCCTCCCCCTCTCTCCCTCCCCGCACGGGTCCAGCCCAGCTCTCCTCCTTGGAAGCCGCAGGCCCATCCCTCCTCCCCCGGCCTGCCTCTCTCCCGCACCGGCCTGCTCGCAGAAGCGCCGACAGGCGGAGCCCACACGCCAGCCCCAGCCGAGCCTGACGACACGACCCCGTTTCCCCTCTCTCTGGCCGACAAGCCGACCCCACCCGTCAGATCCATCCCCTACCCTTTCCTTTTCCTCTCTCCCATTTCCTTTGCTCCGGCGTCGACTCTGCTTCCTTGGCCGAGCTCGATGCGGGGCAAGTAATCCCCCCCCTCTTTCCTTTTTCCGCGGCGCCCGAACCGACCACCGCCGCCACGAATCTTTCCTTTCTTCCCTCTCCTCTCTTTCCTTCTCTGCCGCCGGCCGCCGCCTTCCCCTTTTCTGTCGATCACGAATCCGCGGCGAGGGGCTCCCTTACCATCGCGACAGTGCCCCTGGGTTATAAATAGCCGAACACTGCCTCCCACCGCCTCCAATTCACCCTCCCTGAGACACACAGACCCACCAGAGCGCCGCCGCGAGCAGCAGAACACCGCCGCCGTCGTCCCGCCGCTGCACAACCTCTCTCCTCCATCCATCTGCTCTCCGAGCTCCGCAGCGTGGTAAGAAAACTCCCCGAGACTCCAGAACCTCATCCCGCCCTCTCTCCACCTCCGCGCAATATCACCCGAGCCGCTGAGCCGCCACCGCGCGTGGACCGCCCTCTGGATCCTCCTTCTGCTTCAACCAACACCCCAGACGAGCTCCCCGTCTCTCCCTCTCTCTCCCCGACCGTCCCGCGTCGCTTCTAGTGCCTCGCAGCCGTGGTTAGCCTCGCGCCGCCGCACTCCGACCATGGCGCCGCCGCCAGAGCGCCGCCCCGACGACCAGACGCCCGCGTTCTCTCTCCCCTTCGCTCTGGACCGTCCGATCTCGCGTCGACGGCTCAGATTAGAAACCCCAAGGGGTATGCTCTCTGGTCCACCGTGGACCCGTGGACCGCGTCCCAGCGCCCGGTCCACACTATTCCTATGCACCTGCCCAGTCCCGCTTCGCCATGTGGCGCCCGTCAGCCCCTCTGCGGATCCCTTGGCGTCTCTCTGCTTTACGCTTTCCCTTTCTGAAAACGTATATCTTCTCGGTTATTTCAAAAATACGTCTTCTTTTTTTTTACAGAACTGCACTCTCATTCAAATGCTTATAATTTCTCCGTTTCAACTCCGTTTTGACCCAAACGAGTTGCGTTAGATCCGTAATTTCATAATCTATCTAATGGTACAGTTTTTATCTATGTTAATTACTTTTGAAAATCAAAGAAAATTAATTTGTTAATGCTTTAATCTTGTCTTTTCAATTAAAATGCTTACCGCAGTAAACCAGTGTCATACTATTTGAGCCTCATGAACCCCATATATACTTGTTGAGTACGAAAGTACTTACGCTTGTTCTTTTTCTTTTCAATACTTGGATAAAAATCCCGGATGAGTACCAGTTAGCAAGAGTTGGAAAAGATAGGCTTGTGATCAACCAGTCTGTTTGGCCCCTGTGGAGTAGAGTCTTCATCTGAAGTTCGAAGTGTCTTACCGCTGTTTGCTCTCTCAAGGTTATTTCTTTAACCATAAGTGTTATATACTTAAGTATTGTCTTTTGATATTACCTTGTTCTATGACTATATGTGAGATTTGACTTCCTGGGCTCACATATAGGGTATATCTGGTTTTGTTCTTAAAACCGGGTGTGAAAGATTGGTATCAAATCAATGGTGACTGTAGGACGCAAGCCTAGATAGAACTGGACGTTTTAGCAAGCTTTCAACCTTGTCTAGTCCTTTTTTTTCTCTCTAACCTTGATATATGTTTAAAGCGATGCTCACTCTATCTCTATTCTGTTTTAAAAACACTGTCGCAATTCTAATGCTTCTCTCTCTGTCTCTTAGATGGATCATAACGAGATGCCAGCTTGCCTCAGAGATCTAAAAGACCAAGCTATGTCATCTTTGATCGCGTCTGATAATGAAAAGCTATCAAC
>CM039133.1:11227993-11307485 GCA_022036555.1 Microstegium vimineum
ACCATGCAGAGCCAAGTACGTGAAGAAACGACTCAACAACAGCACTTACCTCCAGGGCAGATCATTGTGCCAAGGTCCCATAGGGAACAGGCGCGCGGAAGTAAAACAAAGCAGAATTATAGCAAAGGAAAGCTGAACCATGTGGATATGAGTACCCTCCCTGGAGACAAGAAAGTCGTGTGTGGTTTGATCCGAGTAGGCTCAGCAAATGCCATGGTTCTATTTGATCCTAGAGCAACGCATTCGTTCATCTCTACCAAGTTAGTAAAGGAACAAAAGATAATGCCAATGCTAATGAAGAAAACCGTGATAGTTCAAACCCCAACTGGAGAAATAACGGCAAACCACATATGTCCAAAGTTTAAACTTAATATAAGAGGTGTGGAATGTGCAACGAATCTTGTTGTTTTGAAGCTCTCAGACCTTGATGTTATCCTCGGAATGGGATGGTTCTCCGCTTTTGGAAGTAGAATCAGTCATGCCGGGCTTTTGGAACCTCTAACAACACCGTCAGGAGAAAGGATTAAACGTGAGGGGATACAACCTTTGACCAAGGAACATGAGACTACCACTTTTGAAAGTGGTAACAATAAGAAGCATGAAGTTCAGAATCAATGCCAGTGTTGTAGGCATTATGGAGTTGTTTGTCTTCAAAACTGGCCTCCTCAAGGGGAATTCAAGATGAATCGGAACTGTGAATCCAATGATGATAAGAAGAGGAAAGCTATCTCACTTGGGTCACTCTTAGAGAACAACCTACCTTTTAGTTCAACCACTCTGCCACATCTGCTTCAGAATCCTAGACAGATGGATCCAAAGGGTAAAACGATAGAAGTTCCTCAAGCTAAATCCATTTTTGGTGAGGTATGCATAGATGGATGGACAATCACTTGTACAGAGTTCCAACCCCGAAGGGTCAAACAAGTTAGAAAGCGGGTCGGTCAAACGAAGATGAACCCCCAGAGTCTACCAGTTGATAACTCCCCAAGTAGTACTTCCGTGGAGCAGTCCAAAGATCCAACCAAGAGAAAGTGTTTCCATTGCCAGCAAGAAGGGCACTATGTTAAATCCTGTCCACAGAAGAACCAGCAGCTGAACTCTGGAGGCAGTCCAAGTTAGAAGCATGCTATGTCGAGGAAGCTCTTCGTGACCGTCACCCAACTAGGAGTTTATGTCCCTTGTAATAAATACGTTAGTAGTGAAAGTCGAGTGCGTGTGTCTTGTGAACCTATAAGTAATTGGTTGGTTTGTCATAGTGCTTATGTTTGATTTGCATCTTTGTAATGAGTGCAATGATCTTGTGAGGTTCTTCCCACAATTTCATTTAGTTTGTAAGTTTAAGTTTTAATGAAATAAAAGTTGGGTTTCGTTTATCTCCTGTGTTTCCCCTATCCTATCTTTCAAGTGCAATCTATCTCTATCATCTAAAATCTCTGTTTGTTGGAAGATAAGAGTTATGGAAAATTCTGGATAATAGTACACCTCCTTATCTTTCTCTATCCGCAAGAACCACCCTAGTTTCTATCTTGGATATGGAGTTATGAAAATAACAAAGTGATACATCTGCGCCGTTGTTTTCTTGCCCGCAAGGAGAATTGAGTTGTTGATTTACACTTTGGCACAAAAGTTTCTTTGGAATGACAAAAAGGGTATGAGGACAGTTAGTCAAGTTGACAAATATGCAAGCTACCTTGGTGCCCCCTAATTCATCTTTCCTAAGGGGGGTAGCCGAGTTAAAGAAGTTGCAACATGGAGTTGCATTGATGTAGTGCCTTGCTTGAAAGGATTACTTACCACCATGATTGAGTTTTCTTTGGGTTTCCATGCTATACCTGGACATCTTATGAAGTTGCATTTAAGGACGCCTTGAATGATCAAATTCTAATGTAGTTGTGTTCCAAACAGATGGTTACTACCAGGAAAGAAACGTCACAAGGTGCTAGACGGAATGATCCCAATGTTAATCCACCAACGTCAAACCCTTCAGTTATAGAGCAAGCTCTAATGACACAGACTCAGTTATTGCAAGTTCTTGTTCAAAATTCTTTGAACAACCAGTATCAAGCACCACCCATTGACAAACGTGGTGAATTTCTGAAAGGACACCCACCGATTTTCTCTCATGCAAGTGATCCACTGGAAGCAGACGACTGGCTTAGAAATACAGAGCGACAACTCAACATAGCCCAGTGTAATGACCTTGAAAAGGTTTTGTATGCTTCTGGTCAACTCCAAGGAACTGCTTTAGACTGGTGGGAAGCAGAATTTGGGCAACGAGATGTAAATCAGATTAGTTGGGAAGAATTCAAGATTGCTTTCCGATCTTACCATGTACCACCTAGCTCAGTGGAGATCAAAATCGAAGAGTTCCTAAATTTGAAACAAGGCTCAGTGTCAGTATATGAGTATCAGGATCGGTTCACTCAGTTGTCCCGTTATGCCCCAAGAGAGGTGGACAGTGATGCCAAGAAGCAGAAGTGTTTTCTGAAAGGTCTGAATTATGGTTTGCAACTACAACTAATGATTGTTAAGTATGATGACTTTCATACATTAATGGATAGGGCAATTGCAATTGAGAACAAACGACAAGAGATGGATGCAAAGAAGAGAAAACGTGATCTTCAGAATCATCTCAGAGATACTCAACTCCGTTGTGATGCACCAACTGAATACCAGTCACAGTCTATGAATCTTCTTGGAAGTATAGATCAAGATCAGTGTCAAGAATACAATGATGAAGGACAACATTCCAATTCTCAAGATCCATGTTTACCACCATCTGCTATCCTGATGATAAAGGCTAACACTTCTAGTGAGAAGGGTTATGATTGTAAGGAAGATAAACCTTATGAGGAAGCTTGCCTTGGGAAGTTAGTCGTGGACAATCAATGCCAGAACCAACACAAACAGAACCCGAAGGCAAGAGACACGAAAAAGCAGGCTTCAGGAGTAAAAGAAAGGAGAAAATACATCCAAGGAATGTTGAGAAATGTGTCCACCACGTGTGGATCTAAGGGAGTTGTGTATGGTTACATCTCAGTAAACTCATCTCTTGTCTCAGTGATGTTTGATCCGAAGACTACACATTCTTTCATCTCTAAAACATTTGTGCAAGAACACAAGGTGACAACACTTCCAATAAGGAAACCAGTGCTAGTTAATACTCTTGGAGGTGAAGTAAAGGCAACCCGCATATGCCCAAAAGTTAGTCTTCAAATAAAGGGAGGAAATTTTAAGGTGAATCTTATTGTGTTGGACCTCATGAACAGTGTCGTTGTCCTTGGAAGAGGATGGTTCGCTGCTTGTAAGGGAGTTATTGATCCTACCCAAGGTTTGGTGTCTGTAACAACTCCGACGGGAGAAAGAATTGAGTATCAAGGAATGCCACCTGGACCTGATGAACGTGAAGAAAACCTACTCAAAAGTGGGAACACAAAGGATAGTGAAGCGGGACATGAGTTCTCGGATGTTTATGTTGAGGAACAGATGCCTTGGGAAGAGCAAAACACCACAGATGATCATGCTTATGAAGGTTACACGTCTGAGCAATGTCAGGACACTCAAGAGGACATATGAAGTTCAGTTGTGTTTTCCAGGTCAAAGTTTTGTTTCCAAGAACAGATATACTCATTGCACTCTTAAGAAGAATGATGCTCTCATGAAAAAGTCTCGTGTCCAAAGCAGTTTTACTCTGGAGGATATCTTTAATCTCTTTATCTCTCTAGCACCATCTTCCGAATCTCGAGGACGAGATTCCTCTTAAGGGGGGCAGAATTGTAACACCCTAAATTTTACTTTATGAAAAATAGGAATAAAATGTTTTTTTCGAAATTTGGTGCTCATGAAATCATAGCAAATAAAAAACTTTTTATGAGATTAAAAATTTCTTTTGGTAGAAACATGGTTGAGCATATATGCCCTTGCATTTGTTTACTTGTTTTGTTTGGCAAGTTTCAAAATTTAATTTGGTTTTCAAAATGGGTTTGAAAATGCGTTTGGAAATTTAGAAAATAAAAAGAAAAGACAAAACTCCTCTCCCTCCCTATCTGGCCCGAGATGGCCCAAACCCCTCCCCCTCTATCCCTCCCCGCACGGGTCCAGCCCAGCTCTCCTCCTTGGAAGCCGCAGGCCCATCCCTCCTCCCCCGGCCTGCCTCTCTCCCGCACCGGCCTGCTCGCAGAAGCGCCGACAGGCGGGGCCCACACGCCAGCCCCAGCCGAGCCTGACGACACGACCCCGTTTCCCCTCTCTCTGGCCGACAAGCCGACCCCACCCATCAGATCCATCCCCTCCCCTTTCCTTTTCCTCTCTCCCCTTTCCTTTGCTCCGGCGCCGACTCTGCTTCCTCGGCCGAGCTCGATGCGGGGCAAGTAATCCCCCCCCCCCCTCTTTCCTTTTTCCGCGGCGCCCGAACCGACCACCGCCGCCACGACTCTTTCCTTTCTTCCCTCTCCTCTCTTTCCTTCTCTGCTGCCGGCCTCTCTCCACCTCCGCGCAATATCACCCGAGCCGCTGAGCCGCCACCGCGCGTGGACCGCCCTCTGGATCCTCCCTCTGCTTCAACCAACACCCCAGACGAGCTCCCCGTCTGTCCCTCTCTCTCCCCGACCGTCCCGCGTCGCTTCTAGTGCCTCGCAGTCGTGGTTAGCCTCGCGCCGCCGCACTCCGGCCATGGCGCCGCTGCCAGAGCGCCGCCTCGACGACCAGACGCCCGCGTTCTCTCTCCCCTTCGCTCTAGACTGTCCGATCTCGCGTCGACGGCTCAGATTAGAAACCCCGAAGGGGTATGCTCTCTGGTCCACCGTGGACCCGTGGACCGCGTCCCAGCGCCCGGTCCACACTGTTCCTATGCACCTGCCCAGTCCCGCTTCGCCATGTGGCGCCCGTCAGCCCCTCTGCGGATCCCTTGGCGTCCTCTCTGCTTTACGCTTTCCCTTTCTGAAAACGTATATCTTCTCGGTTATTTCAAAAATACGTCTTCTTTTTTTTTACAGAACTTCCACTCTCATTGAAATGCTTATAATTTCTCCGTTTCAACTCCGTTTTGACCCAAACGAGTTGTGTTAGATCCGTAATTTCATAATCTATCTAATGGTACAGTTTTTATCTATGTTAATTACTTTTGAAAATCAAAGAAAATTAATTTGTTAATGCTTTAATCTTGTCTTTTCAAAATCTCGTTTAAATCGTATTTCCTCCGTTTTAAGTCCGTTTCGTTCCGTTCAAGTTGCGTTGGCTTCGTATCAACGTGACCTTTTCGATAGTGATCTTTAATACCATGTTAATAGCTCTGTATTTTCATGATGTAAAACCTTAACTTGATTAACCAATATGCAACATATTTTACATAAAATGACGATGTTTTCAACTTTCGTTTTCGAGATCCAAATATAATTTTGACTTAATCTAATTTGGGTGTTTCTCTGAAATACCCTATACACTCTTTATATAATAAATTTGATAAAGCTCGTAGATCTCTTTTATAAAAGTAAATCTTCCGTTAGTGGTTTTTCGATCATCGTAGCTCCGTTTAGTGTGATCTTCGCGACTGTGTGATCGTAGCAATGCGTAGATTTCTTTTTAAATCCTTTTCATTAATTTGGTGTATTGTTCTAATTTAGACATGTTTGTATGCTATGTATGTTTGTCCAGTTGCTTGTGTTGTGATTGGTTAATTGTCGCCCACTCGGTGAGTTTTGCGTTGGTGATCAAGAAGAAGTCGTCTGACGTTGAGAAGCAGTTGAGCAAATGATCTAAGCTTTTAAGGCAAGTATACATGGGATTATCCTTGTTGTCCCATTCATGATGTTCTGAATCAAATCATATGCATGTGTCTAATATTGTCACCATAGGGTTTACCTAGATTTGATTACCTTGATCCTTGAAATCCTATGGGTTATCTTTGCATCTGGGTAGTTATTGCTAGTGCTCCTCTTTAATACGCATGATCCTTTAATCTTGATTAATGACTACCTGAGATGATAAAGTAAAACTTGACTTTTTAGTAACATGGATTTAGGATCCTATCTGTCAGCAAAAGCTGGGACATACAGTACAACCACAAGCTATATGGCTCTGGCTTGACTCAGTATTAGAATTCTACTGGTTTGTGACAACTTACCCGAAAGGGCGCAAGAGGGGCTCACCTTAGTTCCCTCGTAAGAGGGGTGGTACTAACCATTGAGGAAATGAATAGCGGGTTGTTACCTACCAGTGGAACCTGTGAACGGTCTCGTAGTGTACCCTGCTCCACTTCCTTGGTAGAGGTGATGGCATATGGGAATCACGACTTGTGGGTAAAGTGTACAATCTCTGTAGAGTGTAAAACTGATATATCAGCCGTGCTCACGGTTACGAGCGGCCCGGAAAACTCACAGACTAATAACAAAAAACTCACAGAAGAAATGTTTACATGTTGGTTATTTTTATGAATCACTTTATCATGATGTTATGATGTTCATTCAATTGCTATATGATCATGTGGTTTAATTTGGGGGCTTAAGCATAACTTATGACACATCAATTGTAAAGTTTTGAATCAATTAAAATGCTTACCGCAGTAAACCAGTGTCATACTATTTGAGCCTCATGAACCCCATATATACTTGTTGAGTACGAAAGTACTTACGCTTGTTCTTTTCTTTTCAATACTTGGATAAAAATCCCGGATGGGTACCAGTTAGCAAGAGTTGGAAGAGATAGGCTTGTGATCAACCAGTCAGTTTGGCCCCTGTGGAGTAGAGTCTTCATCTGAAGTTCGGAGTGTCTTACCGCCGTTTGCTCTCTCAAGGTTATTTCTTTAACCATAAGTGTTATATACTTAAGTATTGTCTTTTGATATTACCTTGTTCTGTGACTATATGTGAGATTTGACTTTCTGGGCTCACATATAGGGTATATCTGGTTTTGTTCTTAAAACCGGGTATGACACAGTTCAACCAAACACGCTCTTAGCTAAGTTTTTCCATGTACAAGTTACCTCTTAGCTACCGCTATATAGCCTGCTATAACCGGCTAGAACCTGTTTTGGGACATAGAAAGTTATCTTTTACCATGGGGAGATCGAGACGCGCAGGAGAACGAACTGTGGCAGATGGGGAAGGGATGCTCTATCTATCGTTTTGGGGCGATTTGGGCCTTGGGTTCGGCGGGATGGTTGGCCCATGGCCACTTTCTAATTAAACACTTTTTTTTTTCTTTTTTTGTGTGTTTTACAGTGACGGAGGCAAAGGTAAGTGTGGCAAGCCAAGGAGAGGGCAGGAAGCAGAGTCCTACCTAGCCATATTGAGTCCTCCGCAATTAATGGCTGTGTTTATGCATATGAAGTATTTTCTCCACTACCAGTTCCATTATGAATTGGCGGTGATATATTCTCATCAACAATTTTAACAGAACCTGTGGTTAAAATACCATTGGAGAAACCCTGTTGTAGCGGCTTTAGAGAATTGTTCCCAAAAAATGTCTTCTTAGAATAGATCAGAAAACTGTCTAACCAATGTATGGGTTTCTAATTAATCACAAATAAAACTTTTATCATGTACATAGTTATAGATCTCATCGAGTTCTCTTCTCTTAGTATAAAGCATGTCTTAATCCGAATTCATATGAAAAAATTATGATTTTTATATATGAGTCCTGTGTATATGCATTTTGTCAATAGAATATAAGGCTAATCGGAGAGACACACTTTTCTTAAGGAGCCAAACATAGAAATTATAGTGGCAGGCTGAACGACTTTTAACCTCTCGACAAAGAAGTCGTAGGAGCTTTGGTAAAAGTGATTTGTAGTAAAGTGGGCCACATGTTTTTCTTTGTTAGAACAAGAGGCAAGCATTATCAAAAAACCATGAAACTCTATTTTATATATTAATCATCATCTTGCATGTAAGAGGGAGCCTTCATCGGCTATTGTCATTCGCGCCACCTAATATTGGCTTGGCGAGATTGTGGCGGACCGAGAGGACCGACTATTGTTGACCAGCAGCAGCACTCCTGTGGATCACGATCAGTCATACAGATGCCCACAACATGTGGAAGCTGTAAGCTTAAGCATTTAAAGTGGCATAGATCATGGTCACAACGAGGAATTTCTGGGGTACATTTCATCTCTGCATCTACTACACATTAGTTTATTCTTCAATAAAAGATCATTAAAATATAGCAAACTCGATCAAGCTTAAACTATACACACATACCAGCATCAGTGGTGCAAGACAGGACCACCGAACTGAGGAAAATGGCAGCAGAAATCAGTTGCAAAGCCCTCGTCATATCAACCCTTCTATCTCTCAGTCGTACTGAAAGTGGCCTTATTTTATACATATCTAGGGTGCATACAGAAAAAATCAAATCATTATTATATATATGGACCATTCGCATAATTTATGGTACATTTATTGATTTAGTTCTACATTTATCTCTTAAAAAATTAGTGCTGCTGTCATATGTGGTATTGCTAGTTATCCAATATCTTTAGAGCAACTCCAACAGTTTGACATTTAGATTTGACATATCTAATTTTGTCAAAAAAAATTAAAAAACTGATGGCCAACAGTTTGACATTTAGGCTTGGCATTTTTGCTAAAGTTGTAAAAAAGAGCCCGCACTTGACAATTTGGAGACCTTGAAAAGGGGGAGGCAATTTTTTTTCCTTCTTTTTTTTCACGGCTGAATACTGGGCGGCGCCCTTTTTTTTCTTCCATTTTTTTTGCTTCTTTTTTTTTACGGTGGAACACTGGGCGGCGGTTTTTTTTTCCTTCCTTTTTCTCATTTTTGCCAAGTCATTATGGGGAACTGTTGGAGATTGTATATTTTTTGCTTTGATATATCTATTTCAGAGTTGGCAAATTCCATGTTTTGCCAAACCAAAATTGTCAAACTATTGGAGTTGCTCTACCTAAAATAAACATGACAACATCTACTTCTCGCATCTCTTTGCTCGCTTTATTTGTTTTACCACTAGTGTTTTCATATGTTCTCTACCTAATCTTATATATCTATATGTCTTATAGTGCTAAACCTCAATAAAAATGACAATATCTACTTTGCACATCTCTTTGACTTGGTTTATTTGTTTTATCACTCGTGTTTCATATCTTCTCTACCTAAACTATATATATCTATCTTTATCTTCACCTTCATCTATATATATCAATATCTATATATCTTAATTATAATCATAAACCTCAATAAAGTTCTATCTCGATATGTGAGCTATCCGACCAAATCTGCTAACAGCACTATTGATAAAGGAGTTGACAAAATGAAAGGGTAGAGTCAAATACTGGTCCGACCGAATCTGCGAACACTACAGAATTGAGCTTCATCGCAGCAAATGACATTGGCACCTGCGTCTATATGTTGCAGACAGATCTGGCCATGTGTTTGGCATGGTGCGGATTTCAGCCAGGGGTTTGAAAACTGTGGCACAGGATATCCTTAGGAGCAAACCGTGCTTCAATGTGGTTATTTCCGCTGTGGATTGACCATATATATATATATATATATATATATATATATATATATATATATATATATATGCTGTTATTAATAGATTTGGATGTTCTGGTCAACAGCGGGAAGCTGAGCATCCTTGTGTTAGGCATCAGTACAGACAACTTTTTTTAGATAATGGATAAAAATTATCCGGCCTCTACATCTAGGGATATACATAGCCAATTATTACAAAGTCATTGTCCATGTTCGTTTGAGACAATTTTTTCAAAGCAACCGAAGTACAGAAAAGAGAAAACATTGCATGTGTTTCAGTTTCACCCGAAAGATTTGAAGTTAACATTCAAAACCAAGCAATGACCAACATGGACTGAATACATCAACGACATGTCGCTTTAATTTTGGGTGACAACAAATAGACGCGCAAGCATGCATGGCAAGATAATTAATTAAAATACTGGAATTCATTATTGGAGTATGTGAAAAAATCATCATCCTGCACTGCTGCTTGGTTTGATCACAGTATTTATTCTTTAAAGCATAAAAGGGGAGCTTCTCCCTGCCCATTTTTTGATTGATGGGCTTGGATTAATACTTCTCGCAACAGCACTCTTGAGGATCACGTTTAGTCTCGCAGTATGACATGAAATTCGCATGAAATAAGTTTTTGCATTTATTGTAGCAATCATTGGCGATGCAGCGTGGCCTTTCCTGGTAACATTTCTTGTCATCTACAAATAATTAAATTGGTTTGTTCAGCAGTAGAAGAACCTCAAATATTGCAAACTCAAAGCTAGAGCATGCACAGACATATATATATATATATATATATATATATATATATATATATATATATATATACAAACCTGCGGCGTCAGTAGATGAGGGGGTGCAAGAGAGGACAACGAGAGTAACGCAAATAGCAGCAGCTATCAACTTCATAGCCCTCCTCATGTTAACACTCCTCTCGGTGATATACAAAGACAAAGAAGATTACTTTGTGAGTTTGTGTCTATGTTTTCTGTCTCAGGTTTTCGGTTCTCACAAACAAGCGCTTTTGTTGGCACATATATATAGACAATGATATCATTAAAGAGAAATATACTTATTTATTGTGATATCTAGCTAGGTAAATATATCTAATTATTGCCATATATAGATGAAAATTGTATATGAAACTAAAGATATTTTTATATAAAAAATTGTATATATCTCAATGATATCTACAACTTTCTAGTTTACACTTTTTAGTCATTATAAGATGCTCAAAAAGAATTAATGGCATAATTTTGAATAAGGTTATTTTTGTCTTTTCATACCTACAATTTGAAGCCCAATCTAACGTCAGTGGAGTGGAGGGCAAAAAAAATTTTAAGTAGTGACGTTGAAGACCGTTAAACTTTTTCAGTGACATGGAAGAAAATACAATATTTTACAATGGCGCACAAGGAATTCTCCTATTTATAATTCCTATGGAACTTGAATTTCAAGCAAATCAAATTTATGGGATGAATCCTTATATATCTGGACTGCTTTTTTATCAGCAAAATAGGCTCTAAGGCCTTGTTATTGAAACCATAGGCTCGACCAACTCGCGAGCCACCATAATTTTTACAATGCTTTCGTTATAAGCAACTGTTTATTTTCTAACAAATCTTAATCTAATTTTCCTAACAAATCTCTCAATGTTTTTTCTATTTTATTGTAATCCATCTCGAGTGCCGGAATTACCCCCATGCCCTCCCCTGGCCGTGCGTAATAGGTGCCGGGCAGGCTGGCCATTGACTTGCGGGAGAGTCGTGGGTGGGGTCGAGCACCCCACCGCATGGGCTCCCAAACGCCGGGGCAATCTGGCCCGTGCCCAACTCCCACTGCGATTCTAGCCCGGGAAAAAAGGCAGGGGCACTCCCGGGGATGGCCTTCCAAAGGAGGCCTAGGAGGGCTCCCTCCCAGCATTTTTGGTGTTCCGATGAATGTGAGATTCAGATTCATTTTTCTATGCCATATACAAGCTCTAAATCTGTATTCTAGCAAAGGTGCACCAGAACTACTATTTGAGATGTCTCTATGTTTTGAAATCCTTAGGATGTCAACTACTTTCTTCTTCCTAAATTACAAGATGTTTGACTCTTTTACTCCAAGTTTGACCACTCGTTTTATTCAAAAATAATTATGCAAACATAGTCAAATTTAACTTATTTTTAAAGAACTTTTATTAATAAAGTAGGCCACGACAAAAGAAGTGATTTTGGCTTTGAATAAGATGGGTGGTTGAACTTAGCGTGAAAATAAATAAAAATGACATCTAATTTGAGATCTGAAGGAAGTAGATGGTCTTCTCTCTATTGCGACGCCACCATAGCACATCCCATCTTGATCACTTGTGTGTGTACTGCTATCCAAAACATCACACCCTAGTAAAATATGCTACTTTATATTATTTTCATAATGGAAGAGATAGAGAATGGTAGTTTATAAAAAGTATAAGTTGGCAATCTTGAATTATCTTTGAAAATTTGAAGATGTAAGTAATTTAGATACAAAGTTATGGGGTTATTTTGAATTATGTTTTATAATGCTATAGTTGGTAATTTAGAAGCAAGTTTATATGATTATTTTAAATTATTATTCATAATGGTAAAATGGGTAATTTATATATAAATTTATGGGGTTATTTTCTATTGCATTCAATAATACCAGAGGTGGGTAATATGTAATTTCTTTATAATGACATATGTCAGTATTTTTTTATAAAACGGAATAGATCCCATTATTACTATTTGTGATGGTGATTAGAGCCTTCATGCCATATGTTTTTAATTGTTGTAAAAATTTATTGGATTTATGTTTTTTTTATCATACCTAGCGATAATTGACATCGGTGCCACTAAATAGTAATAGTATTTTTTTTGTATTTTCGTGTATGCCCTTTTTATTACAAAGGGTGGGCCAAGGGGTATTCAAGCGTTCTTCATCGAACACCAATTATTATTTATAATTATTCATGTTCAAAAACAGGGTTGAACAGATCATGTATTTTTAATTTGAAATTATGAATAGACATTCTTCAAATCTTGTGCCCGTCTGATGCAAGCCTTTAATAGGGGAAAGGAAAAGATAAAGTGAAAGAGAGGGAATAAATCAAATTAAGATCAGAAAACAAAAGATAGGAGTCTGAGTGTGCATGTCGGTGATAATTTGATTGATAGAGATGACAACTTGTGTGCATCCTCCCTGACGACCTGTTTGTTCCATAGGTTCAGCATTTCATACCACGGTTCACCTGGAGAGGTACCAAAAAGATGTGCTATTCAAACCTGACAAATGTATAAAAATTTCAGTTCTGGAACCTATAGATTTAATATAGTGGCACCATTTTGTTTTCATCCATTGCATCTAGATCAATAGATGGCCTAGAATACTTTGTCCATTCTAAATTATAAGATGTTTTCTATACTTTGTATCAAAAGCCAAGATGAACATCGTATAATTTGGAATGGAGTGAGTAGCACCTAACTGCATAGGGACATAATAAGGATGACAAAAATGCACATCCAAGATCTAGTTACTTAAAGAGGAAATGCAAGATTTATTCCTCTTATTACTTTATTCCATGCCTTCCTTCATTTGTGGTTTGTCCAGTGCGAGAAAAGATGCGAACAACAGGGAAGGAAAGCAAGCAAAGGATAAAGTCGATCACTGGGCATACCTTGAAGAATCCTCGATGGAATAGAACGTCCATCTGGCATCTGGTTGCCTTGCCAAGAAGAAAAGAGCAGATTACAAACTCGCAAGCCAGGGCATTACCTCGCCTGTTCCATACTAGCTAGCACTGGTACGGTGTTGAAGAGAAGAGACCTATAGCAAATCAACCACAAACCAATAATAATAATTCAATGGACGAGTAATCCATTGCACCATAAGGAAGGCCGTACAAGGTCGTTTCTTGTCGGTCCAAGTAACATCTAGCTAATCTGAGAGCTAGGTGTCTCTATTGTTCGGCGAGACCAAGGCAGTGGCGGTGGCAGCAGCCGCCGCCCTGTGCTGTAACTGTAACAATGGCGGAGCTGGCGGCTGGAGCCGTCGGGCTCGTTGCTGGGCGTCCTCCGGGCTGAGGCCCAGCTGCTGAGACGCGTTGGCAACGACGTGGAGTTCGTGGAGTTCATCAAGGAGGAGATGGAGAGCATGAACAGCTTCCTGGAGCACCTGACCAGGACAGCGCCTCCCGGCGGCTCGCACAACGAGCAGCTGCAGACGTGGATGAGGCAGGTCCGGGAGCTCGCCCACGACTGCAGCAACTGCATCGACCACTACCTACTACGCGACCACTACCTACTACGCGGTGACCTGGCGATACAGCGTGCCAGGGGTGGTCTCAAAGGCCAATTTTGGTGGGCTTACTGGTTCGTGCAGGAGTTGATCGCCAAGAACATAGCGGCCACCCGGCGTGAGCTCAAGGAGCGGGCTGCCGACATGGCAAGCGCCGGTTGAGGTATGGCGTGGAGATCCCAGGGAAGACGACGGCTACCCCCAGTGGTGCCGTGTCATCATCGACATTGATGCCATCGTCCTCGTCCTCGTCTCAAGCCGTTGCCACACTTCCGGTAGCTGCAGAAGACGATGATGAGGATGAAGACGTCCAGCATCAGGCAGGAGTGGTGGCCAAGCATTATTCTTACCGCCATCTAGCTGTGGAGCCTCCCAGTCTGGATAACTACTTCATAGAGAAGATATGCAGCTGGATGGCGAGACTCAAGACCAACGACACAGAACCAAAAATCCGGTCCATCGCCATTGTAGCACCAGAAGATACAGACTACATCACAGTAAGTGAAGGTTTGGAGAAAGCGAGCGCACAATTTAAGCGCAGGGTGTGGATCAACCTCCCGTCAGTGCACTACTCATCAGATAAGCTAGGACCCAACAAGGTTCTTCTCTTCATCTTGCGCAGACTGCAACACAAAGATGATAACTGGAAGGAAGAGGAGGTTGATGATCGATTTGATGTTTGGATATCTGGAAGGGTGAAGAAAGAAAAAAATCAAGCAGCAATTTGAAGGCGGAGTTGAAGGAAAAATTAAAGAACTCAAAAACAAGATTGAAGATATGGAGAGCAATATCAGTGTTAAAATGAAAATGGTTGGGAGCAACAAGAATGAGGCTACAGAAGGGGGGAATCAGATTACAGTCACAGAGGAATTCAAAGCCATTTTCGATGGCAAGATTAGAGAGCTCGAAAACAAGATTAAAGATATGGAGAGCAAGATCAATGAGAAGACAGGAGGAGGCCAAGTGACTGGAGGAACAGAGGGGAACATCAAGAAAGAAGAAACACATGTGGGAGACAAGAATGTTGATGAAACAGACGGGAGCAACAACGTGACTCAAGAAACAGTGGGGGCCAAGGCCAACAACAATGGAGCAACACAACGGGTAAACAATATCCTTGAACAATTAAGTGTGACAAACACAGCAAAACCCTTAGGTGTACTCTACCTGACACTGCTAGTGCTATGTAAGGAGGAAAAAAATGACAAGGAAACCAAGGACATACTAGAATCAGATGAGAAAAATATTATCGAGAAAACAGCTATGAAGCTGGCAAACTATATGGAAAGTGGAGCCATGAACCTGTGCAACAGCCAATACGAATGCATTCTGCAGGAGCTATTCGACACCAGTGCTAGTCATCCTGCTCCTGCTCCTGCTACATTGGATGACCAGCAGACCAAAGATATCAGGGATCAGATCAAAGAAATGATCATCTCTGTGGTTAGAGAAGACGTCTTAGCAGTCACACAGTCTACCAAGTCCCATGCCCCAGGAGAACAAAAACCTGGTGATGACCAAATCGTCCGTGCCATCCAACGTACCAAGGACAAGATTTCAGAAATGGAGCTCAAGATTAAGCAACAGATGATGATCAATTGTATAGTGGATGAAATCAATAAGCTTTTAGATGATGATGATAATCTGCTTATTATCCTGCACGATGAGAATAGAAGACGTGGACCCAAGTGGGAGGATATAATGAATGCGGTGAAGCTATTGAAGTGCGCCGACGGCAGTGCAGTGGATAGTGACTAGAAGGGACAGCAAGAAGGCCAAAGAATTTTGCTACCCGCCCACAGAGCCCATAACATATTCTCTTGTTGGACTATACCATGATATTGTACTCAAGCTCACACAGCATAGGGTGTACAACAACAAGGATAACAACAGCACCCAGATTTTCCGCGACATCTTGGACAAGTGCCATCCACATGAATTCTGCATGAAGATGTTGGCGGGTGCTTTGTACGCTAATCCCAATAGGAGCAATGAAGAACTAGCGACACTATCTGACAGCCTGCAGGTGCAGGATACTGCAGGTCCAGAAAACACATTGGCCATTAATGCAAGGAAGATATTCAAGTTTTCCTACAGAGATCTGTCTAGGGAGCACAGGACCTGCTTGCTGTACCTAGCTATCTTCAGTCATGGTAACAACATCAGGCGATCAACCTTAATAGGACGATGGCTTACAGAACGGTTCATAAGAAAGGAAGACTGGTCCATTGCAGTTCGCCATGCTGAACAATGCTTCGATCCTCTCATCAATCGGTGTCTTGTTTGTCCTGGGGATATTAGTGCTAAAGGAGAGTTCAAGAGCTGCATGGTTGGTCATCTTGTCCATGGATTTATCTCCAAAATGGCTAAAAAGCAACACATTTTGGATCCACGCCTGTCGCATCTCTTGGCAAGGCATTTCTCCATCTTCAGTGGTCTCCGACTTCGTGCCTCTGACAACATAGACAAGTTTGTCACGGAGCTTCATAATTATTCACCTCAGCTATCACTACTCAAGTTGCTAGACCTGCAAGGTTGTACATGTTTTGACAAAAGAAGCAACAACCTCAAGGCCATCTGCAACAACATTCCATTTCTCAAGTATCTAAGCCTAAGGCAAACAAATATCACCCATCTACCAAGAGAAATCAATAACCTCCATGACCTAGAAATATTGGACATCCGGCAGACCAGTGTGCCTGAAAAGGAAACAAGGCATGTCCTGCTCCTGAAGCTAAGGCGCCTGCTGGCTGGTCACACTGATTCAAGTGCAAGCGGTAACAGCTCTGGCATAGCCAATAAGAAACATAATTCAGACTATTCCTGTGTCAGTATCCCATACAAGACTGAGAAAATGGAAAACCTGGAGGTGTTGTCGAATGTCAGGGCTTCATCATCACAGGGAGATGAGTTGAAGGACATTAATAAGTTGTGGCAGCTGAGGAAGCTTGGTGTACTTATCAATGATAATGACAAACACCTCATGAATTTGCTTCAAGCTATTAGTGACTTAAAAGACTGCCTTCAGTCCATTTCGATCACAATACCAGAAACCAGGAGCAAGGACCCCTCTAATGAAAATTTACTACCACAACATATTTACACCAACTTGATACAACCACCAAAGGTTCTAGAGAGTGTAAGCATCAACGGACACACAAAGAGGGTGAAGATTCTCTCATTATTGGGTAAAGGTAGCAGTGAACTTTCCAAGGTAACTCTCTGTGGCACCATGTTGGAGAAGAGAAACCTTGTGGCCCTTGACTGTCTTCCCAAGTTACGCTGCATCAGGCTCCGACATTCTGCGTACATTGATGCTTGGCTCACCTTCAAAAAGGAAGAATTTGAACACCTTAAATATTTACTTATCGATGGAGACAATATGACTGACATTAACTTTGCAAAGGGAGCAGCTGTTGCACTCGAGAAGATCATCTTGTCCTCCACCAAAATAAAGTCTCTTCATGGTGTCGGTCACCTTCCAATGTTGAATGAGCTCGAGTTGAAGGACAACAAATTATTTGATTCATTCTCTGAAGAAGCAGCTTCTCAGGAAAGCACACAACCTGTATCACAACCTTCTGAAGATAGAGCAGCTCCTCAGAAAAACACTCAACTTGTTTCACCTATTCCTGAAGATGGAGCAGTTACTCAGAAAAACACTCAACTTGATTTACCTCCTGATGATGGAGAAGCTTCTAAGCAAAATGCGGAATCCGTTCAGCCTACTGAAGATGGAGCCACTCCTCAGAAAAACAATGAACTTGTTTCGCCTTCTGAAGTTGGAGCAGCTGCTCAGAAGAGCACTGGACTTGTTTCACCATCTGAAGATGGAGCAGCTCTGCAGAAAAATACTGAGAGAATTATCACCTTCAAGAAGGAAGAATTCCAGCATCTTAGGTATTTCCATTTTGAGGACACAAGAAAGATCAACATCATGTTTGAAAATGGGGCCGCTCCTGAACTTGAGAAAATCATCTTGTACATGGCCAGCACAGAGTCCAAACTTACTGTGTCTGGTAGCATTCCAAAATTGAGAGAGATCGAAGTGAAAGGTGACAAGTCAATCTTCCTTTCGCTATTCAACAAAGCCGATAAAATTAACAAGGTGACTCTCTGTGATACCTCAGTCAAGAAAGGTGATGATCTATATAATTTCCTTTCGAAGAAACCAAGCATGTGTTGCCTAGTGCTCCTTGACAATTCTTATGTTGAAAGCCAGCTTAGCTTTGACAAAGATGACTTCGGTAACCTAAACATTCTTATTGTCAAGTGCTCTGAGATAAGAAACATCAACTTCAACAGTGGATCTTGTCCTGACCTCGAGAAGATAATCTGGTTCTACAGTGAATGTGGTCCTCAAAACGAAATCCAAATCTCTGGCATGGACAACATTGGGAAATTGAAGGAGCTTGAGCTTAATGGTAACTGTGTCCCTCGTCAGCTGAAAAAAGACATCAGAGCACACAAAAACAAGCCTGTTCTGAGGCATGATAAAGCACAGCAGAAGGACGAAGCAGAAAAAACTAAACAGGATGATGCGCCATGCTTTCCACATTTCACCACCAGATATTTCTCCAAGAAGAAGGATCAACCCTAGCTGACCGAGGACGCTAAGGTTTCCATTCTGCTTCCATCATTGTTGGCTTTGTGTGTGCTTATCTCTATTGTGTGTGAGTGTTTGTGTTTGCTTATTCTCATGTCAGTGGTGTAACTCCAATAAATGCACATCAGTGCATCAACTGCACGTGCCATCTGAGTGCACGTCTGTGTGTGTGTGTGTGATTGAGGTGTGGAGCAACATGCAGCTTCTTTTAAGCTGTGACTGCTCATGTGTATCGATTTGGATTTCATTGATTGTTTTGTACTTGTGTGTGGCCATCCTCTACGGAAGCAGAGGCACGCATGCTGACGCTTGCCTGCCTAGAGTGGTTGCCTCTGTACTGTGTGCATACGGGCCATTGTTGTCCATGCTGGCTCATGGATTTGATTGTATGTACTGTGTGGCCTCCCACCGGAACATGTGGCATGGTTGGCTCCATCCATATACTAAGTGTGATATTTGTCTTGTTAATTGAGTTCTTTTTGTGCGCTGCATGTTCATCTCACCAAATGGCCCAATTGACAGGGCCAGATGTTTCATACATCTCTGGCATGCATCGATGGTGTCTGGCAGTGGCCGACCCAGAAATGAAGCAAGAGGTGACTAAACAATAGTGGGCTAGATCTCATACTAGTGGGGCAGTAATAGATATAACAAAGAATAGAAATTATAGCATCAATTGAAAATGCTCAAGCAATACGTACAAATAGAGACCATCCCATAATTTCGCACCATCTTGATGGTCGTCTTTAATTCTACATTAATTAAAAATTTTAAACATGTCATAGTTGTTGAAGAAACAAGTTGACATTATGAATTGAAATAAACAATAAACAGTACTGTACAATTCATTTCTTGGGCCATGGCGGGGCAAATTTAACATTAGGAGTTTTAAGACTTGAGAGCACTTTAGAATTTTTTTCGTCTTCAACAGATGCATATTTGCAGCACTAATCTTCCATGCATCATTCTTACAAAAAATATATTTCCGTCCTTCCTAGCTTCCTATGCCTACCATATGATTGAAATATTGCAAAATTGAATGTGAGTATTAGAAACTAGTCAAGTAGACATTCGAAGTATGAAATGGACCAACTAGACCCGAATCCCATATACTGTTCTGTTTTATCAGAACTAACCGTGAGCAGCCTGCAGCAGAGCAGAGCAGAGGTCGGCGATGCCGTGCACTGGTGAGTGGAGCCTCTTCCCTCCCTGTTGACTTCTGGAGCGTGGACCCTGCCACTCTGTCTGCCCGCCTCGGAGACCGCCTGTTGCTGAAGGGGCGACCTCCCACCTGCCCCAGGCGCCGCCGCGGGGTCGGATTGCAGTCTGCAGAAGGGGCAGCTAACGGCAGCGCAGCCGGTTGGAGCGTGGAGGGCTGGAGGCGCAGGCGCGGAGCTGTGGATCTTGGGCGCCTCGGCAACCTCGCCGTGACGCCGTCGCCGCCTCGCCGGGAAGGGGAAGGGGAATCAGACAGTAGTAGGAGTAGGGCTGGTATTCGTGGGCTTGGGCCGCTGAGACCTACTCCTTGAAAAGTTGGGCCGCGTCTCCCAGACTGCAGCCCTCCTAGCCCAGGGCCCATACATGTCCGGGTCAGAGTTTATTTAAATTCAAGACAGTCGAATTGCTTGGCTGTTCCTTTGACGCAATGTTCATGTATATTTACATATCGAGTCTCCTGTAGCATACATGAACCATCGCAATCTTTTTTGAAAGCATCGACCTGCATGGATTTGTGACTGTATGGTCGCAGCATAAGTCTAGGATGCTGATGTTTTACATAGCCTATACACACACGTACTACTTGTTCTTGCGCCGGCCTCGATCGTGGACGACACGTTGTCTCCGCGTACAAATTTTATGGATTGGTGGGTTTGGGAGCCGAGGGGGAAAAATTCAAGAAAACATTAACTTGCCCACAAACGGATCAAAGAATATATCAACTGGTTGGATTTCTTATGACAGTACCTACCGCACCTAGGTTTAAGTACTTGATTTGGCACTAGTGCATTTTCATGGATTAGTTTCAATTTCATGATTTAACGATGTTATATATATATATATATATATATATATAGGATCTTAGGAAGGCTAAATAGCCTAGAGGGGAGGTGAATAGGCATGTCAAAAATCAACTCGAGGAGATGTGAGAATAGAGGGCGGCACTGCCGACCTACAAATAATGAACAGAAAGAGATGAGGTTTGGCAGGGAGATACTGTCGTATACCTAGAAATAGGGTACCCAATTTACCAGACTCCACAAAAACAAAATTAATCATCGGGGGCTCTTCCGCCTCGCCCGAGCCAAGGTGGCGTCATCCGTGACATCATCAACCCTTAGGGGCTCCTCCGCCTTGCCCGAGCCAAGGTGGCGTCATCCGTAACGTCATCAACCCTCGGGGGCTCTTCCGCCTCACCCGAGCCAAGGTGGCGTCATCTGTGACGTCATCAACCCTCGGGAGCTCTTCCACCTCGCCCGAGCCAAGGTGGCGTCATCCGTGACGTCATCAACCCTCGGGGGCTCTTCCGCCTCGTCCGAGCCGGGGAGACGTCACCCGTGACGTCCCTCCCCTTCGAAGATCTCGCCGCCATCAACAACCTAGGATACCTTAGTCCATATAGTCAAAAGGTCCACGGTACCCTCTGTCCTCAGGGATGGGGTTCAGGGCATGAGTCGCTCTGCCAACCTCTGTTCACCCTGCGGTACAATGTCCTGTGCTGCCTAACCGGCGACTTTTGCGCACTACACCCGTGCCATGTCTCCAACGGACACTTCAACATGGATTAGGGCGTCATCAGCCCTGTATGACGGAACGCGGGGGTGCTCGGCCCTGTGCGACCAGCCCCAGCCCATGCCCAGGTGAGGAAACAACGGAGTTCCCGGTCACAACACGCATGGCTACAACGCAACAAGGACGAACAGGACTCGGGCATGTGTCTGCTGGTGCAATCTTCCTCAAGAAGGAAGACAGAATGAGGCAAAGCTCCCCCTCGGCAGCAGCCCAAGCCGGTCCCACGTTCACTCCTCCTCTCTCTACTGTACTCCTCCATCTCTCCCTATGTATAAAGGGAGAGAATGAACCCCCAATCTCCTGGTTCTCGACATCCCAACGTTCATTCACACACACTCAAACTCGCACACACACGAGCAGACACCAGAATTAAGAACCTCATATGCACGAGACTTGGGAAGGTGCTTCCCTCTCTCACCAAAGCTTGTAGCTCCCCTCTACGAGATCTCCATGCTCGATAATACGACCCCGCAACACACTGGACGTAGGGCGTTCGTGCCTGAACCAGTATAAACCTCTGTGTTCTTTGAGCGTAACCATCCGAACTCCGACACGCTTAGAAATTTACTCGTTGGCCGTCTAGACCCCGCCATTTTAGACACCGACAGTTGGCGCTCCAAGTAAGGGACCTTTGCGTGTCACCCGTATTTTTGAGTTTCGGATGGCTGATCGACGCGTTGATTTCACTCGGGGCTCCATTGTTCGTTTTGGTAGCCTGGACTTCCAGTGCCACGGACAGGGGGCCGGACTGGATCTCCGTCGCCCTACGACATCCTCCAAGGAAGCCATGGACGCCATCACCGCATCCATGGCCCACCTCCATCTGTCTCCCTCCAGGGAACAAGCCGCTCGTCGGGCCGTCGTCCCGCGGGCTGATCATTTTCCGTTCGAGCGCCAGCTCGACACTCTCAAGGGACCCCAGCCAACTTAGGAGTCCCTGCACAACCTCTACTTCGCGTTCACCAACGTGACGACGCAGCTCGCGGGAGGGCAACCGCTCTCCCTTGGGCGCGTCAAAGCGCCCGTCTCGGAGGCGCAACCTTTCGGCATGAGGAATGCCGCCGCGTCGTATGCGGAGATGGTGGCCGCGTGGTTCCATGCTGATCCCACGGAAGGGACATGAATGGGGTTCGCGTCCCACCACTCTCGCTCCGCCTCCGATCTCCTTACGAGCTCTGAGGCCGTGGGAGCGTTGATCCTTGGGACCCCCTGGACTTCGACGGTCTGGAGGATCAGGAGGCGCTTCACGGCTTCCTCCACGCCAGCGATTATCTGCTCGAATCCGGCTCGAGCGATCCCGACGAGGACCATGGCCGCGAGTGCTTCATGTGCGACGCACCTCCACCCGCAACCGCCGTCGACCCCACCCTCATTGACGAAGGGGATGACGACGGCGACGGCAACTACACGCCCGTCCACCAGACAGGTGTTCCGGTACCAGCCAAGGCCCGACCCGTAGTCTTCGGAGGCCTGGCAGCAGCAGCTCCGCGACCTCCACGACATAGAGCAACAGCTCGCGGAGCGCCAGCGAAAGGTGACGTTCGAGCGCAAAAAGCTTGAGTGCGAAGCCGCCAGGGATCCCGTGGAGCCTCGCGCTCACAGGGAGGCCCGGGCGGTACACCACCGCATCATCAACGACGAATATGGCACACCAAAGTTCACGCGGGCAAGCCAGAACATCGTGGCAGCAAGGATATTGCTCTGCAACCTTCCGATCCCAGATGCTCCCGACGGCAAGCTCGCTCACGACGAGCTGAAGACCCTTCTGGAGTGGGCCACGGAACAACAGGCCGAGAGCTCCGCGTCGCGGAGGCGTGGGCTCAGTGCCGGCCACCGAGCCGGCGCGGCTCCTGGTGACCGCGAGGGGTCGGTCCATCCGGATCCCGCACCGGCCGAACATCGACGTCCGACCGTGCACGCTTGCGTAGGCGAAAAGCGCGACGTGCGCGACACGCTCAACGCGCGCAAGCACGCCAAGCAAGACGGCTAAGCCAAGGCTACCACGTCCGACGTGGCGGCCGATATGACAGCGATGAAGACCGGCCTCCCACGCCGGAGCCACCGGGCCCCTTGGCGTTCATTCGCCACATCCGGCGTGCGCCGTTCCCGCACCCTTTTTGACAACCGACCAACGTCGTCCGATACTCTGAGGAAACGAACCCCGGGCTCTGGCTCGACGACTACCACCTCGCCTGTCAGGCCGGCGGCGCGGACGATGATGACTTCATCATCCGCAACTTACCCCTTCATCTTTCGGACTCAACCCGCACGTGGCTCGAGCATCTCCCACCCAACACCATCGATGGGTCGGAGTCTCTGCGATAGGCCTTTGTCAGGAATTTCCAAGGCACCTACACACGCCCAGGCAACCCCTGGGACCTCCGCAGCTGCAGACAGAAGGCGGACGAGTCCCTCCGGGAGTACATTCGTCGCTTCTCTCAGCAGCGCACAAGGCTCCCAATGGTGGCCGACGCAAATGTGGTCGGGGCCTTCCTCGCAGGCACAACCTGCAAAAAGCTGGTCCACGAGCTGGGCCGCAGCAACCCTCGCACCACAGAACGACTCCTCGATATCGCCATGAGCTACGCGTCGGGAGAAGAGGCGGTCAGTGCAATATTCCACCACGACAAGGGAAAGGGCAAGGAAGTCGAGACCGCCGGCGAAGGCAGCTCGAACCGCGCCCAGAATAGGAACAAGAAGAAGGTGGCGGCGTGGCGGCGGCGATAACCTCGTCGCAGCGGCAGACCGCAAGCCTCCCCGTCCCCAGGGCGGGAAGAAGGTGGGAAAGTTCGACGACATGCTTACAAAGCTGTGCCCGTATCACAATGGACTGGTCAAGCACACTCTCCAGCAGTGTGACATGATGGCCAGGTACTTCAAGGCTGTCCCTAACAAGGACGAGCCGAAGGAATCACAAGGCCAGGACGGGGACGGGGGTCGCGAAGACTCCTACCCCCACGTCAACAAGTGCCTCATGATCTTCGGAGGCCTAGAGGCCTATAGTTGCAAGCGCCGACAGAAGAAGGAGCGGCGCGAGGTCTTCGCAGTCGCTCCGGCAACTCCGGTCTTCCTCGACTGGTCGGAGCCCGACATCACGTTTGGCCAAGATGACCATCCGAGCCACATTCCCCACCCGAGTCATTATCCACTCGTCGTGGACCCGATCATAGGGAGCGTGCGCTTCACCAAAGTACTAATGGACGGGGGCAGCAACCTCAACATCATGTACTACAATGCCTTCGAGGCCCTCGACCTACGTAGGGAAAAGCTTCGACCCTCGGGGGCTCCCTTTCAAGGAATCATCCCCGGGAGACAAACGGTACCCCTGGGGCAGATCGTCTTGCCCGTCACGTTCGGGGAGCCGGACAACTTCCGGACCAAGTATCTCACCTTCGAGGTCGTGGCTTACCGAGGGACTTACCACGAAGTGTTGGGGAGGCCGTGCTACACGACGTTCATGGCCGTTCCCAACTACACTTACCTCAAGCTCAAGATGTCGGGGTCGTACGACATCATCACGGTCTCCTTCGACGTCAAGGTGGCGTACCAGTGTGAGGTGGACTACTACGAGAACGCCATGGCCGAGGTGCGCAGCGAGGAGCTGGTGGCGGCAATCGAAGCCGCTGACAAGATGGACGTCGACCCCTAGAGCGCGAGGAGCTCGGACGCCCACGGCACCAACAGCTATGTCACTTTTCTACTATTTTTAGTATATCTATCACCATGTACATACGCATGTAATTTTTTCTTAAGAGCAAAAAGTTCGAGGAATAAAAACACGGGAACTCTCGGACCGACCGCTTAGTAAGGTGCACTCTCGGCGTGCGCTAGAACACACCTCGCTCGGGGGCTGGGAAGGGGTAACCCCCTGTCTTTCACTCCAAAAACGTTTTCGCTCAAAATTGCTTTGCCGAACCCACTAGGCGAAAGCCCGATCTCCCCCACCGAGAGAAGAGATCTCGCCGGACCATGCCGAAGGGGCGCGAAGTACTCTGGCTCCCCGGAGCCAAGTATCTCCACCCAACCTCACACCCGAACAGATCAAAACTCCTCCCAGGGAAAATCGGGCAAGTAGCCCAAGCAAAAGGCAAATGCGAAAACTAACATGCAAACAAACTTAAAATACGCTCACAAAAGACCTATCAATGTCGTCTAAAGCCCTCCCGGGGGCACAACACAAGATAACTTAGATTGTTTGATACAAGGGCCCTCGGCCCTAACCACTGACCACGCAGGGTCACTCCACCGGCGGCGAGAACACATCGTCATCAAGCTTGGCGGCCAGGATCATTGCAGGCTCTTCCGCGTCGGCCTCGATCTGGTCGAGCAGGTCCTCTGGGACGTCGGCACCGGTGGGGACGATCCACTCGGCAACATCGCCGGCGGAGAACTCGGGGCGCAGTAGCCCCGCTCTCACCAGCTCAAGTACCCGCTCACGCCCGAGCGAGCACTGCTCCAAACTCCTCGAGGGATGATCTCCGACCATAAGGGGGGTTCACTTGGGGAACAGTCTGCGGTGCGGCAGAAGGCGTGGCTAGGGCGTAAGCACGGCGGCGCAAACCCTAGGAGCAATGGAGACGATGCGAACGAGAACAGGAGGCGGAGAAGACAAACAGCACGAGCGCAGGAGGGATGACGCGACACGTGGATATTAGTAGGGACCCGGAAGGCAGGGCATCGCCTCGTCAGTTCTTCCCACCACCCTGAGACCCCACTACCCGAGTCGCGTTAAACACGATCGCTCGGCTACCTCGCCTCCACTGATCGCAGGAATACCGAGAACCGCACGCACCGCGGCAGGTAACTGACACCTCTCGACTTTTCTCTCACTCCAAATCCCGCATCCTGTACCTATCACCATTACAGGATCCACCTCGGGCCCACCACGTCGCGCACACAAGATCTTTTTTGTATGTGTCCCTAGCACACAGCAACGAAACCTCCGGCTTGTCCGAGCTCGACCAACTAACACAAGGATCGGAGGGACGCACACGTGGCGCGACCAACAGCGACGGCCCACGGGCCCAGGTAAGCCAAAGGTTAGGGGCTATAGACGCCCCGGCGGCCCACTACGGTCCAGAGAAACGAAGGACGACCCAGCGGGGTTCGAAATGGCCGTCTCAGGATGACAGCGCGAGGGGCGAATAGGGAATGGACACGCTAGCGGTCATTAGCCTGGCAATCGGATGCTAAGGTCATTCCCAGATTTCGTATTTGAGTCCGTCTTTACGGATGATTGGTTCATGGTATTCCTATCGAAGGAAGGCAGCAGCCCCCCGGGACTCATCGAACGGACCCGGCTACTAGATGAAACTGATTTGGGGTGAGCCATGACATGGGCCACAAGCCAGAACCCCAGCGAACGGGAACTGAGCACCTCACTCAGATTTGCCCGTTATTACCTCAACGAGCATCCATGGTTCGTCCGCCTCGAGGATAGCATGGTCCGGCTCACATCCCCCCATCTCGCGGAGAGATGCACGGGGGACACATGAAAAGACGGCATAGAACCGAGACGTTTCTCTACACTGAGTAGAGACTCGGGGGCTGCCGCCGCACCCCTCCTACCGGTTCTAGCAACTGGATAACAGAGAGGGAAAAGGAGGCCCCATGCCTCACCCGTCAGAGGTCCGCACAGGATAACACAGACACCTTTTTTCATTTCAGATCCACATATATATTGATCTTTGCAGGGGTTACACGCTCTCTAAGAGCCACGAGGGGATAAGCCCGATCATCAGACACCAAAAACACAAAAATGTTTACAAGGTGGACTGAAGGGAAATCCCAGGCCAAAGGGCCGAAAGCTAAGGGTGCCCGAAGGGCACCTACACCAAATACCTCACCACCGTCCGGCAGATCTTGTATCCAGGTCAGGCAACCCAGCCGCGGGGCTCGGGAGGAATTTGCCTAAGGTACAAGATCGCCTCGGACGGCGGCGCCACGACCCACCTAGACCAGGCATGCTGTAGCTGTGGGAGAACAACGGCTGCCTCGTCTTCAGGAAACCCTAGGCCGCGTCCCTCCTTCGCAGACGGTTGGGCACTTTACAACTAAGTTGCCCTAGCTGCTCCGCGATCGAGGACGCCGTTGGCAAGCGGCTCCGAGCCCGCCGTACATCGGCAGCTTCGAGCCCGCATATCCCGCCAACGGCGGCATCACCATCAACCAACAGTCAAGGATGTTCCAACTCCTGGAGTCATTCGAAAACTGCAATGACTTTTCCAGTGGACACATCCTTGACTGCCCTCTGGGGGGAGGCACGCCGTCGCTCCCCGGAGGTGGAGAGCAGGATCCAACCGAAAGGATGGACTCCACACCTTTCGCCCTCTAGGAGCATCTCGTGGAGGGGGAGGTGACACCTCTCTTCCGTCTGGTGGCCAGGATAAGAGGCGGTTATGCACACCTCGCAGAGCTTTCTCTGAATCCTGCCACTGGGCGAAGAGAAATACCCACACCCCCAACGCAGAACTTCCTCTGAATCCGGTACAGCTCTCAAAAGGCCACCCACCAGGGCGGCTCAAGGGACTCTCCGACGAGACCTCGAAGGAAGAATCTGGGTAGGCCATACTGTGTGGAGGTGAATTTCCCCACGGGCGATCGCCCCTATTTATAGCCCGCTACGGCACTCACGCGGCAGCAGGCCCGTGAGGCTACAACAACTCCTCCCAACCACACCGCACTGTGCGACAACACCCACTACGAGAGGGTGCAGCAAGGCTATAAATGGCCAAGCAGACGGGTGGCTCAGGGCGCGCCGTTCGGAGTCTTAACCGCAGAGCAAGCAGTGCTCTAGCACCGCTCCTCGAACGGGAAGACACGGCACACCCACTTTTGGGCTACGGGGCGGGGGAGGGGCGCAGTCAGACCCCGAAACCCGACAAACGTATCTTCGACCGGTCAATCGTCCGTACAGGCCGAAAGACAGCACGACGCAGTACCGACTCGTCATCTCAGGGCACGTCAGCCCGAGGCCAATAGTGCAACCCGCAGCAGGGCTGGCATGCACCAGAGCTCTGGCTCTGACGTATGGAGCAGACCACTCCCGAGGGAGGCGAAGGGTCAAGCACTATGCAAGGTTTCCGAAAAATCCCTGAGGAGGAAATTTTCCTCCTAAGGCCTCAGGGGCTACACCCGGCAGGTGCGCTCGTGCGCAGCCACCGGAATACAAAAATCTAACCAAACCACCATAAGCTCTCTCGGGAAGCCTCCGGTGTAGTCCTTCACTACATCGAAGGCTCGGGGGCTACTGTCAGATACCTAGAACTAGGGTACCCAATTTACCAGACTCCACAAAAACAAAATTAACCATCGGGGCTCTTCCGCCTCGCCCGAGCCAAGGTGGCGTCATCCGTGACGTCATCAACCCTCGGGGGCTCCTCCGCCTTGCCCGAGCAGAGGTGTCGTCATCCGTAACGTCATCAACCCTCAGGGGCTATTCCGCCTCGCCCGAGCCAAGGTGGAGTCATCCGTGACGTCAACAACCCTCGAGAGCTCTTTCGCCTCACCCGAGCCAAGGTGGCGTCATCCGTGATGTCATCAATCCTCGGTGGCTCTTTCGCCTTGTTCGAGCTCGGGAGACGTCACCCGTGATGTCCCTCCCCTTCGGAGATCTCGCCGCCGTCAACAACCTAGGACACCTTAGTCCATATAGTCAAAAGGTCCACAGTACCCTGCGTCCTCAGGGATGGGGTTCAGGGCATGAGTCGCCCTGCCAACCTCTGTTCACCATGCGGTACAAGGTCCTGTGCTGCCTAACCGTCGACTTTTGCGCACTACACCCGCGCCATGCCTCCAACGGACACATCAACAGGGATTAGGGCGTCATCAGCCCTGTATGACGGAACACGGGGGTGCTTGGCCCTGTGCAACCAGCCCTAGCCCATGCCCAGGTGAGGGAACAACGGAGTTCCAGGTCACAACGCGCATGGCTACAAACGCAACAAGAACGAACAGGACCCTGGCATGTGTCTACTGGCGCAATCTTCCTCAAGAAGGAAGACAGAATGAGGACAAAGCTCCCCCTCGACAGCAGCCCAAGCCAGTCCCACGTTCACTCCTCCTCTCTCTACTGTACTCCTCCATCTCTCCCTACATATAAAAGGAGGGAATGGACCCCCAATCTCCTGGCTCTCGACATCCCAACGTTCTTTCACACACACTCAAACTCGCACCCACGCGAGCACACACCATAACTAAGAACCTCATACGCACGAGACCTGGGAAGGCGGTTCCCTCTCTCACCAAAGCTTGTAGCTCCCCTCTACGAGCTCTCCACGCTTGGTAATACGACCCCGCAACACACTGGACGTAGGGCGTTCGTGCCTGAACCAGTATAAACCTCTGTGTTCTCCGAGCGTAACCATCCGAACTCCGACACGCTTAGAAATTTACTCGTTGGCCGTCTAGACCCCGCCATTTTAGACACCAACAGATACTATGCACCAAGATGAGTCCTTCCCTACAATTTCAACACAACAACCAACTCGAAGACTGGTTACCACAGACATGCTTGTTTTCCTCGAATCAACAACACAACCCTAGCACAAGATATATATTACAAGAAGTAAACCCTAGGGGACCAGCACACAAGACATGATATTTATCTCGTGGTTCAGCTCGCCACAAAGGCTTGCCTAAGTCCACGTTGTTGAGGTGCCAGAAAGGCTAGGAGCTTTGCAACTCCAACTCAATCTCAAGTCAAGGAAGTGAATCCTTGAGATGAGGGGTAATACCTTAGCTTCACAAGTCGATTACAAACCTCCCTAGGCTGCCACAAAAGAGGGGCAAGCTCTAGGGCGACGCCTAGCCAGCTAGGAGCAAGCTCCAAGGGTAACAAACCCTAGCACCGCCGGCCAAACGAGAACCACAAGCTCATTTACTTTCGGAAGGAGTAGATCCGCTCTCTAGGAGTGTTTTGCTGCTTTTTCCCTCAAGAATCTATGGTTGGAAGTGTGGGATTTCTTGGAGGGTGAAGGTCAACAATGGAGTGAGAGAGAGGGAGAGAGAGCTCTGTTTGCAACGGTCTGATTTCGAGGAAGACGAAGGGGTACTAAAACTGGTGAGGTGGAGACCTTTCCAGCCACTATTTATACTCACGAAAAACTGCTGGGAAAGGAGGTCGGCAGTGCCAACCTTTAAGGTTGGCACTGCCGACCTAGCATAGAGAGCCTGCTAGGTATGAGGTTTGGATATGTCTCTGGGCTAGCTGAGTGTATGTCATTGGTAAAGATTGAGCATGTGATTCACATCTGACCATAATAGTATTAGAATCCCCCTTAATAGTACGACGTTCCTATACTCAAATTCAAACCATAAAATGAATTTAAACCTTAGATGAGTAGAGAAGCCTCCATAAGAATTGGGGTACCTCCACCTTCTCTAACTCTTCCTCTTTTTGCTATTACCTACATGTCATCTCGATAGTTCTCATTAGTCCTTGAATTAAGTGATCATCAACACCAAAACCCACTTAGGGCGATTGCACTTTCAATCTCCCCCCTTTTGGTGATCGATGACAACCCAATTCAAGCTCACAAAAGATAATCAATAATCTGAGAACTACAAGTCATGGATGTAGAGAACTCCTCCTAAATATGTGAATTGAGATTTGAATTCTCAAATTGGTATTAGAAACCAAGTTTCACATATTCAAAGTGATTTGGGGCCTCCCCCTACATCCATGTTTGCTGTGGGGTGCTCAAAGTATGTGTCACAGAATAAGACGTGATGCATATGACATATTGTATGAAATAAAAACACCCAGGCATGGCTGTTGCAGCAGAGGTCGGCACTGCCGACCTGGCTACATCAGTCAGGTCACAGACATATTTCTACACAATCTAAAACAGGTCTAAAGCAACACAGCCATAGAATATTATAAGCTAAATCAAAATCCATAAATATATGTCCATATCCAACACGAATAGAGTCAAACTAGTGTCCTATTACATAAAATAGAGTTTTGCGGCGGCACTGAACCTCACAAGCTAACAAACTAACTCTCAACGGATATGACATGAAGCTCAAACTGCAGCGTAAAAGAATTGACCCCCTAAACTTCTCCCCCTTTAGCATCAAGCACCAAAAAAAGAAGAAAAGAGAAGGGGAACTAATCACTCCTCCATATCCTCACCATCGCTGTAGATCACAGCACGCCCAGCCCGGTGTGTAGTCTGAGTGAAGCGCGAAGCACGCTGACGACCTGAACGACGAGGTGGAGGTGCAGCTGCAGACAACCCTGGAATCTCCTCCTCATCCTCCTACTGCTGCTGACGACGTGGCCTCCTGCCATACACACGGTCACAAGGAGCCCACTGAGAACTGTCCCACTCACCCTGTTCTCTAATCTCATCATCATCTTCATCCTCATCACTAGAAGCTGACAAACGTGGCAGGTTAGGAAACACTGGAGGAATCTCCACTGGAGGAAGTGGTGGAAGTCCCTCCAATGGCCTCTCTGCTAGATATCTGCTCCTCATAGGTGATTCTGGCCTGATAAGTGCACGTAGTAAATATGGCCTTGATCCACTCTCCAAGCTTCTTCATCCTCCTCCCACTCCTGGATCTGACATGAGAGCGAGAGCGAGAATGAGAACTCTCTGGAAAATCCCTCTGCCTGTGAGAAGTGTCACCAATTGTAGCAGGTGGAACTGGTGGAGCAGTAGCTGGTGGTGCACCTCCTCTAGTCTTCTTGATCACACACATGGTGTGCACACAGTCCTTGGGAAAAATTCTCCCAGTGACCCTCTCAATCATGAACTGAAGGTAAGGAGCATATGGAAGCCTCCTGTTGGCTTTATCCTTAGCCATAGCCAACTCCACCCAAAGGAACCTAGGAATACAAAATCTCTCACCATTAGGGAACTGAGCAAGGACATTTGTGATGTATCCATTAAGATCTGTGGCATTGTCCTTGGGATTTAGAGTCACCCTGATGAAGTTGTTCAGAAGGTAGTAAAGGCTCCTGAGGTTGGTCCTGGACCAGTTGGGCTCCCCCTCAATCTGATACTCCCACATAAAACTCACTGACTGTGGCTCAGCTCTAGGACCTCTGTGGATGTTGGGTAGCTCCCTGTGCTCATGCCCAAAACCAAGGATGCGACAGAAGGTCACATAATCACAGCGGTAGTGACTCCCATCTGTCATCCAGTGAATCTCATTTGCCTCCTGATCCCAATAATAAGTGGCATGGAACTGAGCTAGAATCTCAGTGTTCTAGTCATACCTGAAGCTCATGAGATCAATCATCTGAAAGAGGTCACATACCCTGATGGCACTAGTCAGCTGCAAGTCCTCCCTGCTCTCAAGCTCTGGAAAGTCGATGTACTGCATCTTGCATATCTTGCTAGCTGACCTATTGAAGATGGCGGTAGCATAGAAGTTGGAATGAAAGACATTCCAAAACCTGTAATCAATACCTCTCATCTTCGGTGTCATGTAGGGGTTGACAGATCTTGCCTCCTCTGTGGCCTTCCATGATCTGGCATAGTTAGTGATGAGGTGCTGCACTGTGTCATGAGGTGTTGTAAGCTCATAGTCACCCTCAACCTCCTGCATGTACCCATGGTAGTACTCAGAGATGTGCATGGGTGTCTCAGGCCACTCAGGGATGACATAGCCTTCCATCTGATCTATCTCTCCTTGCTCAAAGGCTGCATCTCTATCATACGACATCTACATCTTTCCACTGGCCTTGCGACTTGGCTCCTTGCCAACCCGCTTCCTCCTGCCACTGGCTGCACTTCCTTCACCTCCAGGATTCATCTATGCAACACAAATATAGACTAGATAAGAAACTGTATATAACAGGGTGTAGATGAAATTTAAAAGTAGGGGTTAAATAGAGGAAGAAATTCAAAGAAAACACCAGGTGAGAGCTTGCTGTTTGAATCAGCATGGGTAGGTCGGCATTGCCGGCCTCTGAGGTCGGCACTGCCGGCCTCAGTAGCTCCACTGGATTTTCTCCAGACCTCTTTCCCTATCTAAAACCTGATTTCAACAACTTCTACACCTAGTCAAAATTTCAGAATCACAGTCTTTTGAAATAATATGTAATGCCCTAGCTAAGGATATGACGGGTAATGAATATTTAGAGATCAAAATTTCGAGTTAGGGTATGAATTTGGCACATCTGGGCCTACCCATCCCAGAAAATTGAGGCTCAGCAGATGGAATCTGCTCGGGTCGGCACTGCCGAACTCCAGGTCGGCACTGCCGACTTGTCTCGGTTCATCCGAGAAGGGTGAATCCAAATCCACCAAATCCAACCCCTAAACCTAGTTCCAATCTCCCCATACACCTCCCAGAAACATGATTCTTTAACTAGAACCATCACATTGCATAGATTGAACCGAAAAGTTTAGGTTAGGGTTTCACCTTGCTTCCAAATTGTGGGATTGAAGGGAAAGAAGAGAGGGCTTCCTTCCACAAGCAGCACGTCCACCAATATCACAGAAAGTCGATGGTGGAGGGTTGAAGGAGCGGCAATGCCGACCAAGGGGACGACAATGGAGCTCCTAGGTCACCTCTATGGAAGAGAGGAGAGGTGAGGGGGGTTCTGGTCGAAGGAGAGGCGGTGTGGTCGTGGGCATAGAGCAATAGATAGGTTTTTATAAAGACCCACGAGCCCACAAAGGAATCACCTGATTCTGCCCGAGGGACAGAGGTCGGCACTGCCGACCTTAAAGGTTGGCACTGCCGACCTAGGTGAAAAACAGGTATTGGATTAAAACCAGTTAGACTTTTCTTTATACTAGATATGGACATATATGCCTAAGAAACATGACCAGTAAGCATTCAACATTACAGACAATGGTCATGAGCCTTAGTTGGTCTTTTTGAAAAGGTTTTGAAACACAATATTTAATATTTTCATAAAGCTTTTCCTATGTCGCTAGGTTGACAAACAAATGTGTGCTATAGTTCAACCAAGGTTACGAGAGTCAAGAATATTTAGCTCACTACGCAAAGCACAAAACCTTGTCTCATCTAGAGGCTTAGTGAAGATATCGGCTAGTTACTTTTCGGCGCTCACATGGCGAATTGCGATATCTCCTTTTAATTTGTGGTCTCTCAAGAAGTGATGACGGATGTCTATGTGTTTTGTTCTAGAGTGACTAATAGGATTGTTTGCAAGTTTAATGGCACTCTCGTTATCACACAAGAGAGGTATCTTGGTGAATTGACATCCGAAATCTTTTAAGGTTTGCCTCATCCAAAGTAGTTGGGCACAACAAGCACCGGCACACCATACTCGGCCTCAGCGGTGGAAAGGGCTACACAATTTTTCTTTTTAGAACCCCAAGACACTAGGGACCGTCTAAGGAATTGACATGTCCCCGAAGTGCTTTTTCGGTCTACCTTGCAACCAGCATAATCGGAATCCGAATAGCCAAGTAGATCGAACTTGGAGCCCTTAGAATACCACAAGCCAAGGTTAGGAGTGTGTACTAAACATCTCAAGATTCTCTTAAACGCCACTAAGTGGCACTCTTTCGGGTTAGCTTGAAATCTAGCATACATGCACACACTAAGCATTATGTCCGTCCTAGATGCACAAAGGTAAAGGAGAGAGCCAATCATGGAGCGATATACCTTTAGATCCACGACTTTTCCTTCAACATCAAGATCAAGATGTCCATTGGTTGGCATTGGAGTTTTGATGGGCTTCGCATTCACCAAGTCAAACTTCTTTAGCATGTCTTGAGTGTACTTGGCTTGACATAGAAAAGTCCCTTCCTTCAATTGTTTGATTTGAAATCCAAGGAAGAACTTGAGCTCACCCATCATGGACATCTCAAACCTCTTAGTCATAGTCCTACTAAACTCCTCACAAAAAGAAGCATTAGTACTACCAAAATATTATGTCATCGACATATATTTGGCACACAAAGATATCTTTATTGAACTTGTAAGTGAAGAGGGTAGGATCGGCTTTGCCTATTTTAAAGCCTTGCTTGAGCAAGAATTCCTTAAGGCATTCATACCATGCTCTTGGTGCTTGCTTAAGCCCATAGAGCACCTTTTGGAGTTGGAAGACATGGTTGGGGAACTTGGGGTCTTCGAAACTGGGTGGCTGCTCAACATACACCAACTCTTGTATTGGGCCATTGAGAAATGCACTCTTGACATCCATTTGATATAGCTTGAAGTCATGATGGGCAGCGAAGGATAGAAGCATCCGAATTGCTTCATGTCTTGTCACCGGTGCATATGTTTCTTCAAAGTCCAAGCCCTCTACTTGAGTGAACCCTTGAGCCACCAATCTTGCCTTGTTCCTTGTCACCACACCATTCTCATCTTGCTTGTTGCGGAATACCCATTTAGTGCCTATCACATTGGTATTGGGCCTTTCCACCAAAGTCCACACTTTATTCCTCTCGAAGTTGTTTAGCTCTTCTTGCATTGCCATAATCCATTCCGGGTCATCAAGTGCTCGCTCTACCTTCAAGGGTTCCAAGGAGGAAACAAACGAGTAATAATAACAAAAGTTTGCTATATGAGAACGAGTTGTTACCCCCTTGCGGATGCTTCCAAGAATGTTGTCAACGGGGTGATCCCATTGTATAGTTTGACGTAGTCTTGGGTGTTCAACACCTCCTTGTTCTTCTGATGTACTAACATCTTGTTCTTGTTCAAATATAGGCTCTAGGTTCAGCCCTTGAGGTGATGGAGTCCTTGCTCTAGGTTCTTGTTCTTGTTATCATAAACAAAGAACACCCAAGTGAAACGAGAATAATCATCAACAATTACTAATCCATATTTGTTACCCCCGATACTTATGTAGGCAACCGGTCCAAAGAGATCCATATGAATCAACTCCAAGGGTTGAGTGGTGGTCATGATACTCTTTGGTGGGTGAGGTACACCTACTTGCTTTCCGGCTTGGCAAGGTCCACATATCCTATCTTTCTCAAAATGAACATTTGTTAGTCCAGAGATGTGTTCATTCTTTAGGAGTTTGGCCAAGTTCCTCATCCCAACATGGGCTAGTCGGCGATGCCATAGCCAACCCATGCTAGATTTTGCCACTAAACAAGTCTCAAGCTTAGCCTTACTTTTGTTGAAATCAACTAGGTAAAGCTTGCCCTTCAAACGACCCGTAAAGACAATAGAGGAATCCTCCCTCTTAAGAACTTCCACACCCTTATCTGTAAAGAGACAATTGTAGCCAATCTCACAAAGTTGTGAAACGGACAACAAATTGTAGCTTAACAAATCAACATGCGAAACATTAGAGATTGAATGATCTAGAGTTATAGCCACTTTACCAAGACCGATCACATCCCCCTTTGAGTTGTCTCCGAAGACAATGTTCTCACTTGCATCGGTTGAGGGGGTATATGAACTGAACATACTCCTTTCTCCGTTCATATGATTTGTACATCCACTATCAAGCACCCAACTTGATCCACCGGAGGAGTATACCTACAAAACAAGTTTAGTTGCTTGATTTAGGTCCCCAAAGATTCTTGGGGCCTTGCATGTTAGTGACAAGGGTCTTAGGAACCCAAATGAAAGCATTAATGTAAATATTCTTTTCATTGGCAATCACTTCTCCCTTGCTGTTATTCTTCAATTCAAAGCAAGACTTCAAACTTGAGCGAGATGCTTGGGACTTTGATTGATATGAATATCTATTTGGGGTAGCCCAGATAGTTTCCTTTGGCTTCTGCACCTCATTCTTTGCCATATACACCTCTTTAGCGTGCTTGCTGTGAGCAGCAGAATTATAGGTGGCCTTCCCTTTTCTGCGGGGAGCGGCACTACCGACTTCCTGAGCGGCACTGCCGACCTTGGTTGGCTGTGCTGCTCGGGATGAGGCTTGTGCCACCGTCTGTGCAGGCCTCTCTATACCTATTCTGCCACTGCTCACAAACTGAACACACTCAACTCCTTTGACAACTTTTCTTCCATTCTCTTTGCCTCCACGAGTGAGGCCAAGTCCATCTTTGATGAAAGGATGTCTTCCATCTTTGAATTGTGGCTTCTTTAGTTGATCCACTTTGCCACTAGCTGATTTCTTGTCATCATTGCTCTTTTCATTTAACAAAGCATTGAGCCTAGCAATCTCCTTCTTCATGGCTTCCACATTAGCAAGGTTAGTGGAATAAGCATTTATATCAATTTCAAAACATCTTCCACAACCTTGGCTAGTGGAGAGAATAGAGGTATCCTTTAAGGTAGAGGGTTGTGGGTTGCTCTCCCAAAGAAGGCTATATTGCAACTCCATTTCTTTGTGATTTTCATCCAAGACACAATACTTTTCATGGAGTTAAATATTTTCCTTCTTTGTGAGAGCATGATCTCCTTGCTCTTTGGCCAAGGTCTTTTGCAAGGATTTCACCTCACTTCTCTCTTCCTTAAGAGCTTCCTTGTTGGCAATATACATTTTCTCAAGCTCATCAAGGTCATTATCTCTATTTTCCAACTCAACTTGGATTCCCTCTAGTTCCTCCTTAAGCTTAGAGATTATTAGTGTGATCTTAGGATTTAGGTTCTTTATAATTTCATCCATTTCTTTGTCACTAGAACCTTCATCACAAGAGCTATCACTAATATCACTACTAGAAGCATCATGAGAGGGAGGAAGGGGCTTTGCTTTTGATTTTACCTTCTCACCCTTTGCCATGAGACAAATGTGAGGGTAGTAGTAGTCATCATCATCACTCATGTTGTTGAAGAGCTTCGGTGTAGAGGATGGCTTTTGGATAGAGCAATGGTTGCAAGCTTTTCGTCATCGTCACTTGGACTTAGTGAAGAGTCCCATTCATGGTCGATGTGGGCTTCACCCACTTGCTTGAACCTTCTCTTGTTCTCAAATTTTCCATCTTGTCTTTCTTTCTTGTGGAAGCCATCTTTCTTCTCATCTGGGCAATTTGCAATAAAATGCTCGGTGCTCCCACAATTGTAGCAAGTTCTCTTCTTCTTGCTAGGGAACCTTCTCTTCACAAACTTGTACCCATTTTGCTTCAAGCCCTTGTTGTACTTCTTGATGAAGAATGTCATATCCTTGATCTCTTCAAAATCAGCCCCATCATCTTCATCATCACTTGAGGAAGTGAAATCATCTTCTTGTTGTACTTCCTTCATTTTCTTGGGCTTGCTTGTGGATGCTTGCTTGCTGTCCTCTTTCTTGCTTGGGAGACTTTTCTTGATTGCTTTGCTTGACTTGAGAGCCACATCCTTGATCTTCATGCCATCAGTCTTTGATTGCAACTCTCCAAGCTTTCTTCTTTCATTTGCTTCCTGTACATCTTTGCATGTCAAAGGTCAACAATCTTCCAAGGACATCATTAGGAGTGAAGTGCTCAAACTTCTTCTTGTCTCTAATCAAGGTGACCACGGTCTCATTCCTAGGTTAGTAAGCTTCCAACATGATTTTCACCACCTTGTAATCATCAAGCTCCTCACAACCATATCCTCTAATCTTGCCCACCATGGTCATCAACCGGTCAAACATCTCTTGTGCACCTTCACCATCCACAATCACAAACCTATTGAGCTTGGCCATCATCAAGTCAATCTTGGACTTTCTCACCTTATCCACACCTTCATGAGCTAGGTGTATGGTGTCCCAAATTTGCTTGGCCACATCCACATTCATCACTCTATTGTACTCATTTCCATCCAAAGCACTAAGGAGAATTCTTGTAGCTTGAGCATTGAGATGGACAACAATCATCTCCTCATTTGTTGCCTCTTCGGGATCCTCCAGTGTCTGCACACCTTTCACAACAATCTCCCAAAGAGCGGGGTGAAGACCAATAAGGTAAGCCTTCATCAAATGCTTACACTTAGCAAAGTTAGTCCCATCGAAATGAGGTAACTTGCCGGTGGGAACATTTACAAAAGACTTACGGTCTCGGTTAGTCAAATAAGAATAATTGAAAGAGACGACGGAGTACTTCTTTTTGTTGTTGCTGCTGCCATCATCCTTCTCCTTCTTCTTCTTTCCACCCTTGGAGTCGTAATAGGAAGCATCATCATCACCATCTTCCGAACTACTTGATAGCTCACTAGATGAAGCTTCCTTGGGCTTTTTTTCTTCTTTCTTAGCCCTTGCTGCCCTTCTCTTAGCTCTTTCTTCTCTCTTGAGTCTTCTCTCTTATTTTCTCTCTTTCTTCTCTTCTCTTCTTTTATCTTCTCTTTTCTTTTCTCTAAGTGCTCTTCTTGCCTTCTTTGCTTGTAGCTTGTCCTCATCGGTGGCCTTGGCAGCGGGAAGTGAAGAGTAGCTTGAGGCGGACACCTCACTGCTGCTCCCATCTTCCACTATCACCTTGGCCGCTGCCTCGCCAACTTGAGGCACCTCCGAACCTTGACCCATTTCCATACTTCACGCGGTGAAGCGTATACGAAGTATCCTCGCTTTGATACCACTTGTAGGATCTTAAGAAGGGTAAATAGCCTAGAGGGGGGGTGAATAGGCCTGTCAAAAATCAACTTGAGCGATGTGAGAACAGAGGGCGTCACTGCCGACCTACAAATAATGAACAGAAAGAGATGAGGTTTGGCAGGGAGATACTATGCACCAAGATGAGTCCTTCCCTGCAATTTCAACACAAGAACCAACTCGAAGACTAGTTACCACAGATATGCTTCTTTTCCTCGAATCAACAACACAACCCTAGCACAAGATATATATTACAAGAAGTAAACCCTAGGGGACCAGCACACAAGACACGATATTTATCTCGTGGTTCAGCTCGCCACAAAGGCTTGCCTAAGTCCACGTTGTTGAGGTGCCAGAAAGGCTAGGAGCTTTGCAACTCCAACTCAATCTCAAGTCAAGGAAGTGAATCTTTGAGATGAGGGGTAATACCTTAGCTTCACAAGTCGATTACAAACCTCCCTAGGCTGCCACAAAAGAGGGGCAAGCTCTAGGGCGACGCCTAGCCGGCTAGGAGCAAGCTCCAAGGGTAACAAACCCTAGCACCGCCGGCCAAACGAGAACCACAAGCTCTTAGACTTTGGGAAGTAGTAGATCTGTTCTCTAGGAGTGTTTTGCTACCTTTTCCCTCAAGAATCTATGGTTGGAAGTGTGGGATTGCTTGGAGGGTGAAGGTCAACAATGGAGTGAGAGAGAGGGAGAGAGAGCTCTGTTTGCAACGGTCTGATTTCGAGGAAGACGAAGGGGTACTAAAACTGGTGAGGTGGAGACCTTTCCAGCCACTATTTATACTCACGAAAAACTGCTGGGAAAGGAGGCCAGCACTGCCGACCTAGCACAGAGAGTCTGCTGGGTATGAGGTTTGGATATGTCTCTGGGCTAGCTGAGTGTATGTCATTGGTAAAGATTGAGCATGTGATTCACATATGACCATAACAGTACTAGAATCCCCCTTAATAGTACGGCGTTCCTATACTCAAATTTAAACCATAAAATGAATTTAAACCTTAGATGAGTAGAGAAGCCTCCATAAGAATTGGGGTACCTCCACCTTCTCTAACTCTTCCTCTTTTTGCTATTACCTGCATGTCATCTCGATAGTTCTCATTAGTCCTTGAATTAAGTGATCATCAACACCAAATCCCACTTAGGGCTTGATTGCACTTTCAATATGCTTTCAGTGGTGGACGATTTCTCTGTCGATAGCGAGGCGTCTATGGTGACTTCGTGAATTTTGAGGTTTGTCTGGTCAGTCATTCTAAGATGCTCATAGAAGTAGGATTTGCATAAGTGTGTTCATAAGCAGTCGTCGGCTTGCAAGCGTGGCAGGTTTTATGGACCGTGCACCGGCCTCTAAGCTGTCCGCGAAACTAATAAGTGGGATATGTAGGAATCCACAAGCCGCAAAGCTATCATCGTGAAAGGCTAGTGGGACTAGCGGACAAGTTAGAAGCGTCCACAAGACCCCGCAACTAGGATGACCATTTTCTAAAACAAGTTTAGGCACGGAAACCAAGACAAATGTAAAATGACGTCTATGCCCCTATAAAAGACCTGCCATCTTTCTGTCACATTTCATAGTTCCAGAGAAGAAGAAAACACAAATTTAGAGGAAGAAAAAAACAAAGAATCCAGCATGCCATAACTGAATGGTGGACGAGAGAGAGGAATCTGGAAGCTCTTGGACAGGCCCCGTTAGTCTTAGAGCAAGTATAATACAAGGTTGCAAGCTACCTAAATGCTAATGTAGAGGATAGAAGAGAGGAGAGAGAGGAGAAGTGGACAGTAAGCTTACAGCCAACCCAGACACAATAATCAAGAAAGCTTGTGAGAGAGACAAGTATACCCTATATCTATAATAAAGAGCAAATTATTATACGAGTGGACTGAGAGAGATGAAACCTTACCACCAACCGCTTGTTGTATAGCTTTGCTCTTACCGTACCATTATCTTTACGGTAACTTTTCTTTATTTTGCTGGTTCCGATGTCTATAACCACAAGGTTGCTGTAGCTGCCGCCTACTACCGCTCCCTATCGTGAACTACGGAGTATAAACGTACATTTATTGTGAGACGGAGGAAGGAAGTAATATTCTATTTTTAATGAAACAAATAAAATACTAGAACAATTTGTAACTGGTTTGCGGACTTGCGGATTTATCATCTTGTCCTGAGAGCTTTGCGGAGTAGATAACATTAGGCCATAAAGAGTAGATAACATTAGGCCATAAAAAGTTGCAGCCGAGCCACGTCGGTCACTAACCACACTTTCGCTGGGCGGCTATGCGGGCTTGTAATTTAAATACTTCGTACATACATCTATCGTTACTTCAAAGTTTCATGCTCGTAATAAAGTTACAAGTGTACGTATGACACCCTATATACATTAGTCTCATGCTCACACACATAAAGTTACAAGTGTATCACACACTATATACATCAATAGTTTACACATGTCCTCTAAAAACCGCCTCGAGTAAGATTTAGGCTATAAACCTCTGTGAGCGCTTTATACTTTGGCTTGGTTAATTCACTGTTATGGTCATGATATTTTCCAAAAGTTGAGATGACCTGTTTGATTAGGAAAAGGCCCACGTCCTCAACTATGTCGTACAACGTCTTTTCATTGATGGTCGTCGTCTTGGCTTTCTTGGAAGGTTTCTTCATGTATCCTGACATGTATCCTCTCATGTGCTCGCACACGTAGTATCCACATAGGACAGATCCTGGTGGTTGCTTGTGGCACTATATACAAAATAGAAAAGTGTTTATTTATAGATGCTCGCATACACGTGGATTTTATAAGAGTAAGTTTTCATACAACTTACCGATCAGTCATATATAACTTCCAATGGCTCCTTTTCTTTTTTCTTCGACTCAAGCTTATAATGCAAAACTATACATGCATATATCTCGACTTACAGCTCTAAGTTCACAATGAAACCTGCATAGTTTGATGGTGGGTAATTTGCGGAGTCTAGTACCACCACCCTTCCTTTTCTAGGATAAATGATGACACAGATCCAGTGGTCCCTGCATGAATCAAATTCATGATACATTTGTGCATTGAAAATATATAGTTTGATCACCCAAAGTTATACGGTGTCACTGCCCAAACTCATACTTACCCAAAGTTGTACGGTGCCACAATCGATTTCCTATCTTGATACTTCTGCATACACTTTGAAATGTAGAAGGCGTACTTGGAATCAAATTGAAACTTTAAATTTTTCTTTTTCGCGGCACGAGCTTCACCTACTAAGCCCCTTAAATCGTCGTTGTTTTCCCCGATTCTGAAGGTGTGCCTTTCTTCGCATATATGAATTGGGTTTAGATAGCCAACCCTTTGCTCGGCACAATAATTGAAATCCTGACCGTAAGTCTGCTCCTCCTGATCATATAGCATTCTACAAGGCACATGCATGTCAGATATTGAATATTGATGCAACAACAATGGATGTGTAACTATGTAACACTTACAATGCAAACATCGTTATGATCTGTACGTCTAGCCTCTCGAAGTTCATCATCAACCAAAGGTCTTCTTTGTTCTCGAAGCATGGTTCTTAGCGGCATCAATAAACTTATGAACCTCGGGTATGTATGCTGCATCTAGTCTTGATAACTTATACATCCAGAATGACCACTCCATCGATCAATACCTGGTTTTCAAAAGGGACAGACGACAAATATTATGTAACCATCTTAATCAACCTGACTTGAAAAAAATGGACTAAAACTGACCTTTCTTAGCAATCTCCTTCTAAGAAATGAGGATGAAAACCTCCCCCCTTGTAAATGTGGCTCTCCAAAATCACCTCCTTCCAACAGTCCTCAAATTAAAATGCCCCCTTGTCTGTGTAAATGAAGGCTATGGTTTAGGGTTTAGCTAGGGATTATTAGCTAGGGTCACTGAATTATTTAGCTAAGGATTTATGATTTACCTAGTGATTATTAGTTAGGGTCACTGGATAATAAATTTAATCAACCTCACATGAATAAACAAGGAAAATAACCTAGGTGTTCTTCTCTCTCACTCATGGTGAAACCCTAGGTCCAAAATGTGGATAAAATTGAGCAAAAGGGACATAAACTAACCTTAGAGAAATATAAATACAAAAATGTAGCTATTGTGAATATAAATATATCTTTGAGAAATAATATTTATCCATCTTATTTTAGTCACCTAGCTAGAAACAAATGTATATCTTAGAGAAACTAAATCAAGAAGAAGCACAATAATATATATCTATCCATCCTAATTAAGTGACCTCATTACTAGAAATAAATACAAAAATGTAGCTCTTCTTCTCTCTAGCTAGCTCATGAAACCCTAGATAAAAAAGGGTACAAATTGACCAATCAAGGTTAAAAGAGGCCAAAAGAGGCACCAACTAACCTTCCTTAGCGACCTCCTTCGAAGAAATGAAGATCAAAACCTCTCCCCTTGTATTTTGAAAAATTTGGACCTCAAAAATCGCCTCCAATGGAAGGTGTCGGCTAGAACTGTAGCTGGTCGGGAGGAAGAAGAGAGTGGGGGTCGGGACTGCGGTATATATAGGCAGGCCTTACCACTGGCGGTTGGCATAAGAAAACCGCTCGTGTAAATCGGCCCATTTACACTGGCGGTTGAGTTATGCCAACCGCCAGTGAAGATCGGTTACCACTAGCGGTTGGCATAACCCAACCGCCAGGTAAATGGAGGATTTACACTGGTGGTTTTCTTATGCCAACCGCCAGTGATAATCGATCACCACAGGCGGTTGGCTGCCCGTGCCATTTCAAACCACAGACGGTTGGCAACCAAAACCGTCTGTGGTGTGTTTTTGGTGGCGCCAGTAAAAACGACTTTTCAATCCTTGTTGGCATCCCGCCGATGATCGCCGCTGATGCCGCTCAGCCGTGGCAGATCTGCGGCACCAGCGACGACTACACGGCCAACAGCACATACCTATTCGCCGCCCAAGGCTCCTCTGACGTCGCCCCACACACCGTGTATGCCGTGGCGCTCTCTGCCGTGGCGAACTCATCAAGGTTTCTTCTTCCTGCAGCACCCTGTATCGATGCCGACGCAAGGCAGCTATGCGGGCTCAGCAAGGACGCCACCATCTTCTTCCTTAACATGGACTCCTCTAGCTGTGCCCGTGTCAATTTTTCTGCAGGGGTTCATGGTACCATCGTCCTGATGAATCTCGGCTCAGAATCAGAGCCCAAGAACCAGCAGCAGCAGCAAATGACCGGAAACTTCACAAAATTGTTCAAGGCGATACTGATGCTGAGTGACAAAGACACAGCAGCGCAAGTTGTCTCCACGACGAAGCACTACGCTGCAATCCGTGTGGACGACACGACGAGTGATGGGAGCACCACCACCCTGCTTGTTCCACGGCTTTACTGCTGCTTGGCACAGTGCGCTCCTGACCTGGATCAGGATACATGCTACAATTGCTTCCACAATTTCAGCGAGCTGGCCACAGCCAACTTCTCCGGGCGGCAAGGGGGGCGTATTCTTGGTCTTCGGTACCATACGAATAATTTCTTCGCCGGTGAGCCGACATGGATCTCGGGGTCCTTGAGTGCTGCTCTTGTTCCAAGTCCATCACCATCACCTGTCTCGCTGCCACCATCACCAAAACCAAAGAGTATATATGCAGTCCTTTCCTTTCTTCCCATAGTAATTTTATATACCGATTAAATACAGTAATATTACTTTCATTGTCACAATTTCATGCTTTGCAACCTACTTACTGTTTACACTCAATATATATAGCACCTATAGGTAAAGTTGCGGCCATTTCCTTGGTTGCTCTACTACTACTAGTGGTATTGTTTATCTGCATCATCGTTTTTTTCAGAATGCGATGTAGCATAAAAGGTCTATTTTTTATGTTTATGAGTAAAGTACATTAACAACTATATCACACCGAGTCTTAACCAGGCAACACGAACATGAATGAAGACGAAGCACAGATTTTGGGACTAGGTGGTAGGAATTCAGAATTATATATTTATGAATTCTCACAAGTATTAGAGGCCACAGGTAATTTCTCTGAAGAAAAAAAACTTGGGCAAGGAGGCTTTGGTCCTGTATACAAAAGAGGGGTAAAGAAAACACATGCATGAGTTTAGAAGAAGAGACATGAAATCAGTCAATGACTGATGAATGCTCTCTGCATTAGCCTATTATCTTTGTCAGAATGTTAGTCAAGTGTAAAAGGGGCCAATTGACATTGCAAAATTGTGTCACTAATTATATCCTATCTCTTTTGCACTTGTCCCTAGGGCCAATTTCCTGATGGCGTGGAAATAGCAGTTAAAAGACTTGCTTCTCATTCTGAAGGATCGAGAACGGCGACCAGGGGGGTGAATGGGAGTCTCAAATTTCTCTCGAAATATTCAGGCTACTCTTCGCAAAAAACAAAAACCCAGTTGTTGGGTGCTCAACCTCCCCCGAGCAACGCGAGCGGGGATTCAGACGAAAACGAGCAAATGAATGCTCACCGGCAGTGGAGGAAAACTCACCGGAAACCCCCCCAAGAAGAGTTCTCAACCCCTATGAGAAAGAGGCAAGAATTCAAAGCAAAACAGCCAAAAAAGCACGCGATGGACGCTGAACAGCAGGGCGACGGACGCTGGAAGACAGCGCGACGGACGCTCCGGGGCAGAGCGTCGGACGCTAGCGATGGACGCTTAGGCGAGCGTCCGTCGGCCTTCCAGAGAGCCTAACAGAAGCTGAGAACTGCTGAAGCGACGGACGTCGGCCTACCCGAAAGCCTGACAGAACTGCACAGCGCACAAGACGCGAAGGACGCTGGGCGACGGACTCTGAAGAGCGTCCGACGCCAAAACTCAAGAACGCAGACAAGCCGAGCGACGGACGCTGACGTCAGCACGTACCAACGTCCAACGGAAACCGTCGGAGCGTTCGACGCCCCGACAGAAGCGCAGAAACCTCGAAAAACGATTTTCTCTCCGCCAAAACTTCCCAAATCCTAACCAAATGATCTTCACTAGCAACCCAACTTGGTAGGCATGTTTCTAGTGCTATGGAGGAGCTATCCCGAAGAAATTATTGCTCAATTTGGTAAGGATTGAAAGGAAACGAGGATTTGGGGGAAAAGGGGAAAAAACGAAGAACACCGCAAAGAAATCTCCCGATCTACGCACTCGTGAGGTTTGAGGAGAATTCCTTCAGTGCAAAGATGTTCCTCACGATTATGAACAACTAGGTTCAAACGGATTTGCAAGAGCTACTCCCTACAAAGAGAAATCATCTCGAGAAAAAGAGGGAACAAAAACAAAACGCGAAGAACACAAGCAAAACGGGGACACGATCAAGAAATCGAAGCCACCATGGCTTACGGAGGTTACGACCTCCGATTCCTCACAACAAACTCAAGTTCTTACAAAGGTTGGTGAAATCAACGTAGGGATCTCATGAACTAGAGAGAGAGTTGGGGTAAATGATTAGGGTTCAAGAGATAGGATGAGGGATACCCCTTCACCCCCTACTTATCGGGCTTTGGCTATTTCCCAAAGACCCCCCTAGATACATTGAGTGAACTACCTAGCCTAAGCATTGTAGTCCAAGCTATGGAAAATATCTCCCGTATTTTGAATGGACGGCCCCGCTTCCTGCCGGGAGTTGCTATCACCTTGACGCAACCTCCAGGATTCCGCCACGTGCCATCCCCGCTTCCTCGGAAGCTCCGCCTAGGTTTTGAGACCCAAACCCAGGAAACCCGCCACCGGTAGCTTTAGGCTCAACTACCGAATCCCGAGTTTTGAGGCCCAAAACTCGGAAACCGTTCTCGGATGGTTTTGAGGCCCAAACCACCAAACCGCTCGACTCGAGCCACCTTGTCCTCGCCCGGTCGGACTCCAAGTACAATGAGCCTCCGCTCGACCCGCTCGTCCACCGTCTTAACTCAGTCGACTCGGTCTACCTCCATGTCTTCTCGCACTTGCCAGTGCCAAGTACTAGCCACCACAGCTAGTCCGCTGGCGCCCAAGGTCCCTCAGTCCGAGCCCCGCTTCCGCCCTTCACCGCTCTCAGTGCATCGGCACGACAAACCTCTACTCGAACTTCTCCACGCCATTGACCACTGTCACTAGGCATAGCACCTGCACACCACAAGCCGATAGACAGGCACACATTTGTTTTCGCAAAGGGTTAGAATCAAGCCACTCAAACTGAACCGCTCAAGTGTTGGGCAATCACTCATCACAAAACTGAACTACATGATACTTACCCACCATGTGTTCGCACATTCAAGGCAAGGCCTAACAGAGTTCCAAAACGAAATTCAACTCATAGCTATGCTCCAGCACACAAATCTGGTCAGGCTCTTGGGATGTTGTTATCAGGGGCAGGAAAAAATCTAATATATGAATATTTTCCAAATAAAAGCTTGGATTTCTTCATTTTTGGTATTACCTGTCACTGTACCACAGTACAAAAATTTGTTTGTTCATTAATTTCAAAAAGCTTTTAGTTTAATATATATTTATGTTGTATTGTGTTGCAGATGAAACAAGGAGAGTTTTATTAGATTGAAGTGAACGGCTAGCGGTAATAGATGGGATAGCACAAGGAATTCTTTATTTACATAAGCACTCTCGGCTGCGAGTCATCCATAGAGATCTCAAAGCAAGCAACATTCTATTGGACAGTGAAATGAGCCCGAAAATTTCAGATTTTGGGCTTGGAAATTTTTTTGGCACAAATGATACCGAGGGGAATACAAAAAGGATCGCTGGGACATAGTAAGTTTTTTCATATGAATTACTACGATGCATCCTTGTTGTAATACTGCGAATACACCGCTATGTCATTTCATTGTTTCTGATATACACATCTTTCCAGTGGTTGTATATATGGCTCCAGAGTATGCTAGTGAGGGCTTCTTTTCAGTCAAATCTGATGTATTCAGCTTTGGTGTGCTAATGCTTGAGATTGTCAGTGGAAAACGAACATCAAGTTTTCATCCATGTGGAGAATTCATTAACCTTCTTGGATATGTAAGTATGTTTAGCATATATAAATATGTAGTGGTTCTTGTTTCCATATAGTCATCTTAGATCATCCATTACTCACTAACGACAATTCTGCTCAGTGTCTTGTTTTCTCCACCTTATTTTGGAGATCATTGGAAGCAAGCTGCTGAAATTTTTCATAAAGATTGTCCACATATTTTGATATATATTGTACACTTTCACTTAGCAGGCATGGCAGATGTGGACTGACGAAACATGGCTTCAACTCGTAGATACATCACTGTTAGCCAGTGACTCTAATACACTTGAGATGATGAGGTGTATCAACATTGCTCTGCTTTGTGTGCAAGAGAGTGCAGCCGATCGACCCACCATGTCAGAGGTCGTTGCAATGCTAAGCAACGACAGTGTCACCCTACACTACAGCAGACGGGCCCTTGCACTCGGCGAAGGGCCGCCGGCAAATCCGAAGCCGGCAAAGGAGGTGTCGCCGAGTGCCGGATCTCGGGCACTCGACAAAGGATTCGCCGAGTGCCAGACCGACACTCGGCAACGATTTAATGTCGTCCGCCGACAGCATACGCCGTCTTCTTTTTTTTCTTTGCCGAGTGCAGCACTCGGCAAAGAAATTGGAAATTTTTTTTTGAAAAAATTCTTTGCGAGTGTGTGGCAGCACAACACTCGGCAAAGAAATTGTTTTTTTTTAAAAAAAAAATTCTCTGCCGAGTGCCAGGAAGAGGCACTCGGCAAAGAAATTATGTTTCTTTTTCTTTTTCACAATAATGCATATATATATTTATAATAATTAATAGAAACCTCAATTCAACAGCAATATATCACAAGCAACATATATAGCACAAACAATTAAATTTGTCCGAAATCCACAATATTATTACAAACTACAAGTTCAAAGTCCAGACTATCCAAAGTTCACCAGTTCACAAGTTCAAAGTCCACAGTATGCAAAGTTCACAAGTTCAATACAGAAAACGACTCCGCAAGCGGCTCACGGCTCCCTCGGCTCCCTAGTGCGCGATGCCGGCAAATCTCGGTGTTGGGACGACCCCAGCGCGCGATGCCGACGATTCTCCAGGGTGGTTCGACGCCGCGGACTGATGCTGCACAAAAGAGAAGAGATTGCACGTGAGTTAAAAGATAAAAAATATAATAAATGTATAGAAAAAATTGAAAAATTCAGCAGCACCTCCCCTGCACGGGGAGTTCAAACCTGCAATAAAAACGTCGGCACGAAGGTCGACAACCACATTTCCGACATGAAGGCCGACACATCAACAAATCCGGCACGAAGGCCCATAAATCAACGAAACCGGCTCGAAGGCTATCACTTGGTTTGACACTAAGATGAATATAGAAAGTAAAACATCCGCACTCAAATTTGAAATATTCAAAATATACAAAGAAAAGAAAAAAAAATAAACTATATATACCAAAAAAAAATCAAACTTACCCCAAATTTGAACAGTGAGTTTTAAATAATGTGGTAAGTCCTAAAAAAATGGGTCAAAAAATAAAAAAAAATCTTTGCCAAGTGCCTCGTTGTCGAGTGCATGTCCCTAGCACTCGGCAAAGGCTGCTCGTCGTCGAGTGTCGTGGATGACACTCAAAGGAGGCTCGTTGCCGATTGCTTTACGTTGGCGCTCGACGATTTTTTTTTAAGTTTGACTGCGCGGTTGGTTCGACCGTTACGGAGTGAATTTTTTTGCGGGGCGTAATTCTTCGCAGAGTGCTGCACTCGGCAAAGGCTGGAGTTGCCGAGTGCTGTGTAACAAACGGCACTCGGCAGAAAAGTTTTCGCCGAGTGTTTTAGCTTTGCCGAATGCATTTCTCTGGCACTCGGCAAAGCAAGCTCGTTGCCGAGTGCCGAAAATGGGCACTCGGCAACGCTTAAAGCACTCGGTAACGCTTCGTTCTCCAGTAGTGCTATCTGAGCCAAAGCACCCAGCATTTTTCAACCTCGGGGTGACAAATGTTGTGGCATCCAGTATTAATAATGAAATGACAATGTCCGCCGTTGATGGCAGATAGGCAGTGGTTATCCATTCAAGAGAGTTTTCTCCGTTTCATCTCTGTAATTGCATATCAATATAAGAACGAGATAATGCTAATTGAATGGCAATGTTCGTTAGCCATGTGGTTGCACCTTGGCAATATAGCTACCTATGTGCGTAGACGAATCCACATCAGAATGGGTGGAACAAGGTTCCGCATGTTGAAAGATATTAAAAGGAAGAGAAGCACAATATGAGAGCCTGTTTAGTTCCATCACAAATCCTAAATCCAAAATTTCAACTATTTTAGATTCCAAAATCCAGGGGAGTATTTAGTTCCAACCAAAGTTTGGCTTATTTTGGATTCCAATGATGAGGATTGTGAGGGTGGCACACAAACCAATACAAAGTTTGACTCATTTTGGCCTCTTAAGTCTAAAATACAAAATGGAGAATGAATCACTTTTTGCCAAAAAAATTGAGTGGTGTTTAGTTCCATTTTATAAAATGATGAGTCAAAACCTAAAATATTTAAGATTCTTAGAGGAACTAAATAGGGCCTTAATACCTTTTTCCAGATCTTCTCTTTTTCCTAATGCTTGCTTCAACACCCACACCCACCAGCGGAACCGCATGCATGCCCCCAAAATTAAATATACTAATACGGAGCACCATCAGCAGTAGGCAAACGCTTGAGCAGATGGGAACTCGGAAGAGCGGAAAAGGAATGTGCATAGATATGTGCGTCCAACATAGATCTTTGACAACTTATATTGTGTTTTTGCTAATAGATTTTCGATAGTTTTTATGCATAGCGCTGAACAAGAAGATTTTATAGATAGAAAAAATGTCAAGCTTTCTACTTCTAGAGTAATACTCAGATGGCATGTCGCACACTGGCATGACTATATAAAACTACTTACATGTATATTAAGTGTAGTCTACAAACACATATAAAACACAATCTGTTAGCTGTAGTATATGAGGCAAGTGAGTCAACCCTTCAAATGTCTCTGACAATTCTATGTCTACTCCATGTCACCGAAGCAGCTGGCAAATGATATTGAAACATGTCCAATGATGTACACTCCTCAGTTTCCACCGCCATCTTAAATGTCTTCTCACTACAAAAACATTGAGTTTTTTTCACATAATTTAGTTGTCCAAAAAATCGTAAGCTTTTTAAGAAACACGAAATTGACTTGACATTAATGCATATATATCTTCTCTCCTCTTATGTATGCCTTGTCAATTAACATACGGATAATTCACGCATATGTTATTTCACGATCATGCAAAGTTGGCCAAAGGATCATGCAAAGTTTGGCCAAACCTTTGATTCTAAACATTATTCATGCTCTACTGTGCTGTGCAGTTGCAGCTAAAATATTATGTGTTTTGATTTACAAGTCATTGAAGACAGGCCAGCTCACATCAGTAATATCCTTTATAACTGGGCGATCAAATCAAAGGAAGACAAAAGCATAAATGCTTTTCCGTTATTTTCCATTGCATGCCCTATTCGGCTAGGTTCTAATACCAAGATCCATGGAAGGTTTGATGTTTGTGGACACAAAAAAAAATGATTTAAACGCACATGTTTAATAAAAATTATCAACAAAATATACTCAACGAAAATTCTTAAAATCCTTTAATGTGCCCACAGCCCATGTCTAAGAATTTTCTATCGAAATTTACTTATTCGACAGGAGTGGATTTTGTGCACATGATGAGGTGTCACCCATATGATTGACCATCAAATGGAAGAAATTCTAAAAAAAAAATAACAGTACCTAACTGCATAGTTCTTGAAAGGATTAAGTCCACTTCTGGCCCCTCAACTATCACGCTGGTCTAATTTTAGCCCTCAACTCCAAAACCGTCTGGTCTAGGCACCTCAACTTGCAAAACCGTTCAACAAAGACTCCTCCGCACGATTTAGGCGGTTTTTGACTGTCCACGTGGCATTGACACCCATGTTGGCGCGTGGTCCTCCCACCGACATGTGGGATTCACTTGTCAGCTCCATCTTCCACCTCCATCGTCTAGCCCCGCCCGCCGCGCCCGCTGCTGCCCACCGCGCCAAGCTCGCCTCGCGCTCGCGCCCCCGCCTTGCCCGCCGTCGTCCGCCTTGCGGAGCTCGAACTCGCGCCGCCGTCGTGCCTTCCCGCAGCCGCGCCAGCCGCCGTCGCTGCGCCCGTCGTGCCTTCTTGCGGGCCTCGCGCTCGCGCTCGCTTCCACGCTTGCTCGGGGTAGAACTCGCTCCAGTGCTTGGGGAAGAAGACGGCGCCCCAGCTGGATGGGAGCTGGGGGAAGCACGGGGTGTTTGCACAGCGGGCGCAGCGGCAGCGCGCGCGTGACGACGGCGGTAGCAGCGCGAGGCGGCGCGGGCGCGGGCACGGCCACGAGCAGGCGCGAGAGCGCGAGGCGCGCGCTGCCGAGAGCTTGGCGCGGTGGGCAGCGTGCTGGGCGGGCGGGCGGGGCTAGCGCGGCCGCGGGCAGGCACGGCGGGCGCAGTGGCGGCGGTTGGCGCGGCCGCGGGCAGGCACAGCGGGCGCAGCGGCAGCGCACACGTGACGGCAGCGGCAGCAGCGCTCGTCGCGGGCACGAACCGCGAGCTCGGCGCGGCGGGCGGCAGCGGGCACGGCCGCGAGCAGCTAGCGTCCGCGTTGGGCTCACGCGCATCCACTCCGACCCCGACATTACCGCGCCCGAGTTCGTGCGCGACGCCCTGCGCCGCGACATGCACCGGCAGGAGTCCCGGTTGTCTGGACGCGAGCTCGCGGGGTCCGACAGCACCACGGGGTCCGCGCGCACCCGCATGGACCTGCCCAACGGCGGGCAGGGACCTCATCTGGCGAGCTCGGCGCCACGGGGGCAACGACGGCGGGCGAGGTCCGCCTAGCGGCGCGGGCGAGCTCCACCTCAGCCCCGGCCACGGGAGCTCCGCCTCAGCCCCGGTCGCGGGCAAGCTCCACCCCGACGGCGCAGGAGGCACGACCGTGGGTGAGCTCCGCCCCAGCAGCGCTCTCTGCTTTCTCCCTCTCCTTTGCTGGAGGTTGGAGATGAAACTGACGGGTGGGACCCATGTGGCAGCGAGAGGGAGATGTGGGACTCAGCTTACCCTCGCGCTAATGTGGCTGTCAACGCCACGTGAACAGTCAAAACCACCTTAATCGTGGCCAAAGACCTTTGTTGAACGGTTTTGCAAGTTGAGGTGCCTAGACTAGGTGGTTTCGGAGTTGAGGGCTAAAATTAGACCAGCGCGTGATAGTTGAGGGGTCAAAAGTGGACTTAATCCTTCTTGAAATAAAGTACGGTGATAAATATTTTAATTTTTTTAACTTTGGATATGACTTAAACGCATATATAAACTACCAATTATTACATGCAAGTAACCTTCCGCACGTACATGCCCACAATATAATAAAACGTGTACACGCAAAAGACCGTGTCCAATATATATGATTTTTTTTTACCAATTTTAAGGAAACAATATCAATAAATTAAAATATAAAAAATAACTTCATCTATATGTAGATACACTAAAATAATTGCTCAGTATTGAGTCTAAATATTTTCTGTACATATAGTATATACATACATACATACATACATGTAAGGGGGGCATCCGCACAGAAAAGGAAGGCGCCGTGCGCTAGATTCTCTGTTCCATGACGTGAGGATTTAATAATGCTTTTTTTTTCTTTTCCCCTAAAAGAACTAGATGCTCCCAGTTGTTATTAACCAGTAAGCATACGCGCTCTTGTTGAGAGAGTTCAGTTTGTCCAAGCACTCTAGGAAAACTGAGACTTTCTCCTTTGGACAGAGAAGGACAAAGGAGAAACTCCTTCGCTTCAGATCGCCCGCATTATACGCCTTCATTCATACGGCCCATGCATAGTGCACCAAAGAGTTAGGCCCCATTCGGCCCACCACCGTCCACGGTCGTGGGCCAAGTTTACCAGCCGTTCAAATTCATCTTTCAGTTTCAATCGAGCTTCTACAATTTAATGAAATTTGATGAAGGCCTATCAGCAATGTTGCAAAAAGCTGAGCAAAGGGGCAAGATTGAAGGCATTAATATTTGTCGACGTGCACCAAGAGCTGCTGGTCAAAAAATTAACAGAGAAAAATCATCAATTATGTTCAGCCCAAATACAAGTCAAGAAATTAGGAACCAAATAAAATCTGTTCTTTCTATTGATTCTGAAGTATTGAGTGAACGTTACTTAGGGTTACCAATTTCCATCGGAAAATCAAAAAAGACTGTATTTGAATACATAAAAAAGAAGGTTTGGAGCAGGATTCAGAGTTGGCAAGAAAAACTTCTATCAAAAGCTGGTAAGGAAATCCTTATTAAAGCTGTAGCGCAATCTATCCCCACTTATGTTATGTCATGTTTTGACCTTACAAAAAGTTTTTGTGATGATCTCAGTATGATTAATGCGAGATATTGGTGGAGCCAGCAAGACAAAACAAACAAAACTCATTGGCTTAGTTGGGAAAAATTAACAAGATCCAAGAAAGATGGTGGTTTGGGTTTTCGTGATATGTACCTTTTTAATCTAGCAATGCTCAGCAGACAAGCATGGAGATTGCTTACCACCCCTGACACCCTTTGTGGTCAAGTGCTAAAGGCAAGATATTTTCCAAACTCAGATATTCTTCATTGTGCTCCTCGGGATGGGATTTCATATTCTTGGAGAAGCATTTTGAAAGGGGCTGAACTTTTAAAAGAAGGAGTTATATGGAGAATTGGGAATGGAGAAAAAGTGAAAATATGGGAAGATCCATGGCTGCCCAAAGGTTCAACAAGAAAACTAGCAACACCTAGGAGAACTTGTGTGTTGACAAGAGTTAGTGAGCTTATAGATCCAACAACAGGAGAATGGGATGAGCAACTAATACGTGATATATTTTGGCCACAAGATGCTGATGAGATACTACGAAATCCTATTAATGAAAATATGGAGGATTGGCCTGCTTGGCATTTTGATGTAAAAGGGCTATTTTCAGTCAAATCAGCTTATAAGCTTGTTGTGGCCAGAAGAGATGCTCAGGCAGGACATGATGCTTCTAGTTCTGCAAGTGCAAATGGAGGTGAGAGGAAGTTTCAATGGACCAAAATCTGGCAACTCAAAGCTCCTAATAAAGTTAAAATGTTTGTATGGCGTTTAGCACATAACATCCTCCCGGTGAGAAGGAATGTTGCCAGACGTGGGGTGAAATTGGATACTATTTGTCCTGTTTGTAGTAGATTGGATGAGGACTGTGGGAATATCTTTTTTAAGTTGAAATTTGCTAGAATGTGTTGGCGCCTCTTGAATATGGAAAATATCAGATCTGAATTGGTAAGCTGCCAATCCGGGTTAGAGGTAATTGATAAGATCTGGATGCTACATAATGACATACAATTAAAAGTGTTTGTTTTTCTTCGGAGATGGTGGTCGGCAAGAAATAAGGTCAATGATGGTGAGAAGATGCCAACAACAACTGAAATTTGTGCATCTGTTTCTTTCTTTCTCACGCAATTTGAAAAACTATATATGACTAAAGAAAGGGTAAAATATGTAGCTCAAGGTTCATGGGCACCACCCCTAGAGAATATTTATAAAATCAACTCAGATGGTTCTTTTGACCCAGATAAAAGATCGGGTGGATGGGGTTTTGTGGTGAGAAATATGAATGGAGAGATTTTGGCAGCAGGGGCTGGGAACATTCGACATGTTTCCTCTGCCTTACATGCTGAGGCAATTGCAGCTTATAAGAGCATTATTCATGCTTCTCAATTAGGGATGTCACAAATTATATTAGAAACAGATGCCATGGTTTTAGCAGCAGCCCTTAAGTCAACAAGTATAGATCGAAGTTGCATTGGGCCTTTGGTGTTTCATATCCGAGACATGATGCAATCAGAGTTTTCCTTTTGTAATGTCTCATTATGTAATCGAAGTTGTAATAAGGTAGCTGACTGTTTAGCTATCCATGGTGCTTATGTTTTAGATGCTGACTCATGTATTTACATGAGTGAAGTTCCATCATATGTAATGGATATTGTATCTAGCGATTTGCCTTTGCATAGAGCTTAATACATATGATGCATTTAAAAAAAAACAGTCAATTCTTACTAAAACCGATATGGCTGATTCTAAGAATTCTTGAAATTGTGCCAAACCAAAGAACAGGTGAGGGGCTAGTCAGAAGCAAAGGTATTGGTCTAGGAAGAAGAATTCAGAGTCATCATGAGTCATTAGGTAATCAAAATATTGTTTGGAGCTCTAAAATATTATTTGGAGTAAGTGGATTCTGAAATCTATAATTTTCAAACAACTTTGTATGTCGTCTTGGTCTATGACAGAATTGTATAGAAAAAAAACTACAACTTTGTAATTGAAATTTTTGAAACTTGAAGACAGATAGGGTCCCAGTTAAAATCTATTTTAATTCAGTACATAGATTTTGAAATTCTAAATTTAGAATTTCTAAAGGACCTTGAATGTTCACATTTATAGTAATAACAAAGTCGCAGTGAACAATATAATCCATATTTTTTTGTTGATGTTTTTATTTGAAGACGTTTAGTATCTCAAATATTTATTTTTAGTATTTTAATTCAAATTTTGAATTTTTGAAACAATCTCAGAGGGAGACACATCATATACCAAAGTGTTAGTGTTTGACAATATTTAATACTTTATAGTTAATTTTTTTATTTGAGTTCATTTACCAGTCAAAATATTCATTATAAGATTAAAAAATATTTGTAAAAAAAGATAGAATCATTATATATATATATATATATATATATATATATATATATATATATATATATATGTATGTATATACACTCAAGAGTGATTCTATGGAGAAATCACCATCTTTAAGTTAGTACAAGGGATAAAGACTATTTACAAGTTTTAGTCAAAGATTAAAAAGAGAAATAAGGGTTCTTCAATAATTCAAAATTTGAATTTCAAACAATATTTTAAACCATAAAATGAATTCAAATAAATAAGCTATAAACAACAAAGTTCTATAACTTTTTTGAGAGCTATAAGCATTATTTTGGTCATGTCTCTATTCGAAGTCATTTTATAAAATTGAGTTTTAGTACTTAATTTTTAATAATATTTGGCGTCTATTTGTAGTTGTTGCTCATTATATCGCCACCTCTATAAATCGGTTTTTTAGGGGCGGCTGAATATCAAGTCTTCTCTACAAATAGAGTCATTTGTATGGTTGACCTATAACACTAGCAGCCCTTACAGATGAGTAGAGGTGGCTTGTTTAGGAGCCATTTGTGACGTTGCTGCAAATCATTGTTTGTGAGTTTGAAGCATCGGTAACCATATGATTATTTCTTTTCTTTGCTATATATATCCTTGGGGTCATGGGCTTCGAGAAAATCAATATTCTTGGCGGTTGGTACAAATACATTGGGGCTAATCGACACCGAAGAAATTATATATCCTTTGTGGTACGTCTTGCTTCCTTGATGCCGTTAATAATCTGACCCCCATGGCTCCACTACTATTCAAAACGCTTCGAGAGACGGGGGAAAAGTGGTTTCCGGAGCCAAGCTAAGCATCTGCCTGTGACATACCGTTAATAGTCATTAACAGAGACGCTCTATTGCTCTCATCCATAAATTATGTCTCAATTCCTTGTTTTTTTTAAAAAAAGGCCAAACAAGCTAGGCTAACATTACCATTCAACTATCTCGTTCTTATATTGATATTCACAGATGAACTAACATCAACTATCTCGTTCTTATATTGATATACAATTTCAGACATCAATCAAACAGATAAAACTATCTGCCATCTACAACGGACATTGTCATTCCGTTAACACTGGATGACACAGCAACAGTTGACGACTCTTCTTCGTTTGTTACCCTGAGGTTGAAAAATGCTGGGTGCTTGGGCTCAGGTAGGGTCACACTGTCGTTACTTAGCATTGCAACAACCTCTGACATGGTGGGTCGATCAGCTGCACTCTCTTGCACGGAAAGCAGAGCTATGTTGATACATCTCATCATCTCTAGTGTATGAGACTCAATGGCTAGCAGTGATTTATCTACGAGTTGAAGCCATGTTTCATCATTCCACATCTGCCATGCCTGCAAAGTTTATTGTCGTTAACTAAAGATTTAAAAATATGAAGACAATCTTAATGATTTAAGCAGGTTGCTTCCAATGATATATCACCAGAAGGAAGGGGAGAGAAAAAGATTTTGAGCACTACTTTCGTTAGTGTAGTGCATGGTGTCTAAGACACTGCCATTGATGCCACAAAAAATTTTATTCTTTCCATTTATGGGAGACAATTGGAAACACAAATCACTACATTTTTATATCCTAAGCATACTTACGTGTCCAAGGAGGTTAATGAATTCTCCATATCGATGAAAACTTGATGTTCTTTTACCGCTGACAATCTCAAGCATTAGCACACCAAAGCTGAAAACATCGGATTTGATTGAAAAAAGGCCCTCACATGCGTACTCTGGGGCCATATAACCGCTGAAAGGATGTTTATCAGAAACATTGAAGTGACAACAGTATTTGCTTCTTTACAACTAGGATGGATAATACTAATTCATATGAAAATCTTACTATGTCCCAGCGATAAATATGATGCTCTGAGTTAGTTAATGTAGTTTATATTATACACATAAACAAAAGATTTTTCTGTAGATTTTGCTGACCTTTTATGTTTCTTCTCATTCTGAACAAAACGATGATGCATATAAACAATGCCAGTAGCGGAACCACCAGGGCAATAGCCAAAACTTTGCCTATGGGCTCTATTGAGTGGAAAAAGTTACTAAGCTAGTTAGTTGGTCACAAAGCATGCTGATATGCAGATATGTTGACAACGAAAATAACATTTTGTTTTGTTGGTAATTTGGCAATATAATACTATGGAAAGTTGGAAAGTGAAAACAAAGGAAAAGTCTGCGTACTCTTGTGTTTTGGAGATGGTAGCTGCGGGACAGGTTGTGTTGATGGTGATGGACTTGGACCAAGATCACTCAACGACGGGGAGGTCCATGTCGGCTCACCGGCAAAGAACTTAGTTGCACCGTACCTCAAATTACACCGCAGACCAAGAACACGCCCTCCTTGCCGCCCGGCGAAGTTGGCGCTGTAGCCAGGTCGCTGAAATTCTGGATGCAGTTGTAGCAGATATCTTCGACCAGGTCAGGAGCGCACTGCGCCAAGCAGTAGACCTGATCAAAGCTGGCGCCGCCTCCACCATTCATGTTCATCTCCACACGGATTGCAGCGTAGTGCTTGGATGTTGAGAGAACTTGACGTACTGTCTCATCCAGCATCGTCTTCAATTCCTGGTTGTCCCAACCGGGTAACATGGGCTCTGAGCTGAGATTCATCAGGACGAGCGCGCCATCCACAACAGCAGAAGTGTTGACACGGCTAGAGGAATCCATGTTGAGGATGTCCATGTCAGAGAAACGAGTGGTGCAGTTGTCAAAGAAGATGGTGGCGTCCTTGCTGAGCCCGCACAGCTGCCTTGCGTCCTTGAACGCAGCATCGACACAGTCGCCGAAGGAGGAAGCGTTGAGGTCGCCGCGGCAGAGCGCGACGGCATACACGGTGTTTGGGGCGACTCGGCGGAGCCTTTGGCGAATAGATCGCTGGGGTTGCTGCCTATCGTAAGATCGTAGTCGACGTTGAGTTGGTATGTGCTGTTGGCTGCGTAGTTGCTAGTGCCGCAGACCTGCCAGGGCTGAGCGGCCATCATCGGCGGAAAGCCAACGATGATAATAAGGAGGATGAGAAGCATGGCTGCCTTACGACGAAAGGGGAAAAAAGAAAGCTTGCACTGAGGGATAAGGTAAGGAGGGGGCGTGTACACGTAACACGTATCTTATTAGTTCTTAATAATCAAGGACCTGGCGTGGAAAAGTCAAAGGCTCACAGCCATCGATCATTGTCAAGGAGCACTGCAATGAAAACGGTGGGACTGGAGTCTAACATGGGCCCTCGTGGAAATTTAGTGGGTGCGGTTGCTATCAGACAAATCATGAATCCAGTTTTTTTTTTTCACGGTACAACCCAGACATTTAATACGTGCGCACACTCACCCCTACTCCTATAAGCACCTCCGAAGGACATTCAATACGCACGCACACTCATCCCTACCTCTATGAGCATATCCGAAGAACTGAGCCGACAGATCTTAAGCTTCACAAAGTCACTTCAGACGTCTCGCTGTCGATGGGATGATTGCCTGCCACTAAAAACATAGCACCGTTAAATCTTAAAATAAATCGAACTCTAAGTGTTAACAAACTTGATGCTATTGCTACCAGGTTGACTTAACTTAGGATCAACCTAATTTTTGTACGGCGGACAGTTTTATACGTCTAGAAAATTAAACTACAAAAAGTCTAAGTATATGAGCACTGGATTTTTATGTGTGGCTGCATGCAGGAGGAAGTGTTCAAGTCGCCGCGGCCAGTTTTATTACGTATAGAAAACTAAAAAAAGACTAACTACACGGTGTTTGGCGGCTCACCGGTGGAGCCTTTAATTTGGCAAACAGATCTCTGGCCCCTTGGATTTTTTTTTTTTCTGAAACAATCCCTTTTGGAAATTTAGTGGGTGGTTGGGGAACCTGGGATAAAAAAATCATTGAATCCAGTCTGAAAGGAGGGTGATGCTGCCCTGCTGCTGAAGGGTTGAATATTTGGGGTCCCCTAAAAATGCGTACGCGTGTATAAATAATCTACACCAAATCAAACTATATATATATGTGCAATAGATATTTCTTTGTTGCTATCTCTACACAGTTTTGCACCCCAAATACTCTTCATTAGTAAAATTGATCTAAATATATATATATATATATAAGTTCCAATTTTATGGGAACGTTGGCATGTAAATTTTTATTCTTCTTCCTTTCGTTAGTAAAATTAATTGTTTCTTGCTGCATTTGGGAGAACCAATGAAATTAATAAGTTCAAGAGGAATGTGTTAAAGAAATTGCTTATTCTTTATTTTCTCTGCTTGTTTGACGAAATATTGAAATAATAATCAATTTCATACTAGTTGGCAACTTGGCATTGTCACTATTACAACCTACTGCTGCAAATAATACAGTGATGTTGCTAACTGAATATGTAAAGCCCAATCTACACGAAATGCTTGCATTGGTATACAGTAAAAATAGTGGTAAAAATAATACTGTGCCTTGTCAGAACCTAGATCAAGACAGTGCGGCTATACGTACTAGATGCCTTGACACGGATCGATGCTTTGATTTTGATTACAAAGTGGATCAGTTGCTGGTTGACAAGTTTGGGGTTTACATTATATGTGAGCCATGTGTTTGATGTTAGAAAGTGAACAGCTCATCCTCCTGTCCACGCAAAGCAGCAACACCAACAACTCATCGCCATCACCAACTCCGATGCAGTCCACGCACAACAGCAAACTCTACCTCTGTCCAGCTAGCTTGCTGTGTCAATTAAGGTAGATATATAGCCTTGCATGAAAACTCTAGCTAGTATACTAGCTTCCCCAGACCCGTGCGTGTATCCCTTTTTTTTTTGTATCGAGATGCTTTAAACCTTTGGAGTCTTGGGAATATGTTGGCGCCTGCTCGAGACCGTTAAATTGCTATCCTTTTTATAAGATGCAAAGCCAACAAACGATGTTTACTACGTAGTACAGTATATTGCAACTTATCCTTTTCAGTCAGATCAGATTATCCAATTATATATCTTTGTTTGCACGGACACAAAACCCACAGCTGCGAGGAAGCAGCCCAAGGCCCCAAGCTAAGGTTAGCAGCGAGAGCTGCATGCGCCGCAACCTGAGCGGACCAGAGGGGTGGCGAACCAGAAGGCGAGGACGGGGCTGATCGATGGAGGGGATCTGCCAGCACGAGGGTGAAAGGCGGCGGCAGCAGCGGACAAAGGCCTGGGGTTTGGTGGCGTGAGGCCGGTGTGGAGGCAGGGATTGCGGGTGCGGCAACAGGCGGCGGCTCCACGGCGCGCAGACCGCCGCGGGACTAGGTGGTGGGTGCAGCATTCTCTCCCTTTATTTCCAATCTAATAAGCCTCTTCTTGTTTCATCTAAAAACCAATAGAACATATAGATATATTACAGATAAAAGCCATTGGACTTAAATTTAATGACCAACTGCAAGTTTTTCTTTCAACTATGATTCAGTGAGACGTAATACCAAAAATGAAGAAATCCAAGCTTTTATTTGGCAGATATTCATATACTAGTATTTTCTCCTGTGCCCGATAGCAGCGCCCCAAGAGCCTAACCAGATTTTTGAACTCTGTTACTCCTTGCACTGAACAAGAAGCAAGTCTCTTAACTGCAATCTCCAGCCCATCAGGAAATCGGCCCCAGTGACAAATGCAAAACAGATTGATTGGTAAACGATTTTGCAGATTCAATATTCATTTTTCACTTGGCTAAATATCTTGCCATGATAATGTGGCAGAGCAAAATGAATTGCGAAAATGTATAAAACTGTTTCTCCGCAAGAAATGATTTTCCTTTTGTAAGCTCATCCATGTGATTTTCTCCCTTACCTTATATACAGGACCAAAGCCTCCGTGCCCAAGTTTCTTTTCTTCTGAGAAATTACCTATGGCTTCTGCTACTTGCGAGAATTAGAATACAGTGAATTCTGAAATCATTCCTTCTAGTCCCAAAATTGGTGCTTCATCTTCATTTGTGTTTGTTTTGCCTAAATTCTTTTTTTTCCGAACGTGCAGGTATATTAAGCAGAAATAGGAGGGGTAAAGAACCCCAATACAATGTCACAGGAAAAAGGGTTTGTGACACACCCTAAAATAAACAACACTAAACCGTATTAGAGAAATAGACCGGGACTTGACCATAGGACCCCAACAAAAGCTAGGAGGCAGTAGACAGGGTAAGGAGATAAGACACTCCTCGAGCCCCTGCTTCTGACCACTGCTGTGCTTCTTCCCTAAAAGCCGTGATGACCCTCATTATGTTAGGAGCTCCTCCATCAAACACACAATAATTGTGATGCTTCCAAATTAACCATGCACCCAAGATAATGATGGAGTTGAGCCCCTTATTTACTTGACCAGAGAATCTGCTGCCAGCTTCCTCCCACCAGTCCACAAATACCAAATCATCCATCTGGGGAGCCACAGCTTACAGTCCAAAAATTTGGAGGATGTTATACCATATTTGTCGGGCAAACACACAAGAGATCAAGAGGTGGTTGATTGATTCACCATCCTGATCACAGAGTGGGCACTGAGAAGGGTGGTCCATGCCCCGACGAGCAAGTCTATCAGTTGTCCAGCATTTGTTATGAGCAACTATCCACATAAAGAACTTGCACTTCCCAGGAGCCCAACTCTTCCAAATCATCTCCCAAGGATTGAAGTGAATGGCTCCCACGAACAAGGCCTCATAGGCTGATTTATTGGAGTATAGGCCGGAGGCTGAGAGTTTCCAGATGTGTGTATCTTCCACTTCAGGCTGCAGCACCACACTTGAGAGAAGCCCCCAAAGGTGAATGTACTCAATCAGAACAAGCATATCTAGAGCAGCTCTTATATCAGAGATCCATTTTCCCCCGTAATAGCATCATAAACAGTTCGATTCCTAGCTCTGGCTGCTATTGAATTGTATAGGTGTGGAAGGGCCTGTTGCAAACTTTGACCAATTAACCATCTATCAGACTAGAAACGAGTATTTTTTCCATTACCTACAACAGTCTTGACAGCCATGGCAAAGAAAGCTTGGACTTGAGCCTGAGCTTGGACAGGGAAGAAATACTTGGACTTGAGCTTGGACTTGAGCCTGAGCCATGGCTGCTATTGAATTGTAAAGGTGATGGAACTAAACGCATGCTTGATGGTCCGGATGCCCCTCTCATCTTGCGTCCGGAGTGACGCAGAGAGGCGGTTTTTGTCTCTAACGGCTAGGGGCTTGCTTGCGGAGGGTATTTATACTCCCCCATTAGCCCCATGGCATCACTCTTGCCCATTCAAATTGCTGAGATTCACTTGTGAGAGAGAAAGTTGTGCAAGAGCCCTAGTGAGAGTGTGAATTGTAATTCCATGTGTTGATTCTCACTAGTTGCTTAGAGTTAGCAAGTGTGCATCCATTCAATCACTAGACTAGCCTTGGTCAAGTGAGAGTTAGTGCTTGTTACTCTTCGTGATCGACATCACCTAGACGGGTTCGCGGAGGTTTGCTTGGTGATCATCCGGTGGTGTTCCTTGTGGATGACCCAAGTTCATTTGTGATCGGTTGTGGGCGATTCATCGAGCTGGAGTCGCGAAGAATCAGCCCATAGAGAGCACTTAGTCCTTGCGCGGACTAAGGGGGAGCGATACCCTTGCGCGGGTGCTCCAACGAGGACTAGGGAGAGTGTCGACTCCTCGATACCTCGGCAAAACATCGTCGTGTCATTTCTCCTTCCTCCATCCCTTTACTCATTGCAATTACATTCAAGTATTACTTTTCGCTTTATATTCTTGTTGCTTGACTAGAATTGCATAGGGCTTTACCGCTTTCATTGTCATGTCTTGCTTGTTTAGCTAGGACACACTTGGGAAAGCACTAGGGGGTTAATTAGCTCTTGATAGGCTTTAAGTATTGCTTAGAAATTTAAAAGAGCCCAATTCACCCTCCTCTTGGGCATCTTGATCCTTTTAGGCAGTGTCTTAGACACCATGCACTACACTAGCAACAGTAGCGCTCAAAATCTTTTTCTCTCCCCCTCGTTCTGTTGATCATTGGAAGCAACCTGCTTAAATCATTAAGATAAACCATTAAGATTGTCTACATATTTTGAAATCTTTAATTAATGATAGTACACTTTGCAGGCATGGCAGATGTGGAATGATGAAGCATGGCTTCAACTCGTAGATAAATCACTGCTAGCCTTTGAGTCTCATATCTCAGATCTGCGGGCGGACGGACTTGACTACCTATTTCCGTAAAAACCTTGGCGTGAGGGGCCGCCGCCGCCCGCCCGCAGCCCTCAGCCGTCGCCGCTGGTCCCCCTCCCTTCCCCTCCGGCATCTCACCGGGGGCTGAAAGGAGTGGGGATCCTTTGTTTTCAATGAGTTTTTCCAATAGATCGAGTCCTTAGAGTTAGGTTTTCTCCATGCCAAAGTTCTTGGTATTACAGTTTTATCTCCTCCTTCTCCTCTTCTCCGGCAATGGTGAAGGAGAAGGGTGGAATCGTCTTCTCCATGGCGGCTTCGTTGAAGACGAGGGCGACAACTTCGGCGTCACCATCTTCATCGACATGACGACATGGAGATCTTTGTTTCCGGACGACGGCATCAAGGCGGAGATGATGTCGCCGCCATGGAATAATTTTCTCCGGTCGTTTCTTCGTTTTGTTGTGGTTAGATCTGGCCACAATGAAAGACTAGAGAGAATATCCTTCAGATCAGTCTTCCTCATTCTTCGGTGGCAGAAAGAAGAAGGAAGACACCATCAAGAAGAAAAAGATCCTCAATTTCACCTACAGGAACGTTGGCCCTCGTTCGTTGGTCATCTGTTCGCAGGCTTGCCGCTATTGCTGGTGCCGAGTATTTGCCTGTGCGGTCATCTATACGAAGCGTCAAAAAGGTTTGATTTTGAGATTTTAAGCTTTTCACGGTGTGTGTATATTTTAGATGAAAATCAGTTTCTAGATATATCTAGTGTAATCCAGAGTGCTTGTAATATGTTCATGTAATATGTTCATATACTCAGCTATTATATAATATAGTTCTTCTTTCGTCGAAAAAAAAGAGGGCAGCCGATCGACCTACCATGTCAGAGGTTGTTGCAATGCTAAGTAACGACAGTGTGACCCTACCTGAGCCCAAGCACCCAGCATTTTTCAACCTCAGGGTAACAAACGAAGAAGAGCCGTCAACTGTTGCTGTGTGTGTCATCCAGTGTTAACGGAATTACAATGTCCGTTGTAGATGGCAGTTAATTTTCAATAGTTTTATCTGTTTGATGTCTGAAACTGTATATCAACATAAGAACGAGATAGTTGAATGGTAATGTTAGCCTAGCTTGTTTGCCTTTTAAAAAAAAAAGAATTCAGAGACAATTTATGGAGGCGGAAATAGACTGTCTAGAAATTATTCTAAATTTAGAATTTCAAAATTTATGTACTTAAAATTTAATTGGAACCCTAATTGTCTTCAAGTTTCAAGCATTTCAATTAAAAAGTTGTAGATTTTTTTGCTACAACTCTGGGATAGATCAATACAAAGTTGTTTGAAAATTTTAAATTTCAGAATTCACATACTTAAAATAATATTTTAGGGGATTCAAAACAATTTTTTTTACTACCTTTGCTTCTGAAGAATTCACATCCTTGGTCACAATTTAAGGAATTCTTAGAAATCAGCCATATCGGTTATAGTAAGAATTGACTTAATTTCATGAAATTGTAGAAGCTCGATTGAAATTGAAAGATGAATTTGGACGGCTGGTGAACTTGGTTCACCACCGTGGACAGTGGTGGGCCGAACTGGGCCTAACTCTTCGGTGCACTATGATGGGCCGTATGAATGAAGGGGTGTGATGCGGCCGATCCGAGATATGTCTCGGTTTTGAATCCAACATGCGAGAGCAGAAGGACGTCAGGACTAAAATCTAGTACAACACCTATATATATATATATATATATATATATATATATATATATATATAATACTTTATGATATAGGAATTAAGTTTCGTATTTGTTATAATAATGTATCATGTATCATGAAAAAATGTTTTTTTTACATGTTAGAGGAATTGACATTAAAAATTTGTTTGTCATAATCTTTTCCATCTATCACGTAGAAAAAAAATTCGTGAGACACGTTCGTGCGGCAGGAAAGTTCCTGTAATGCTACCAAAACAAACGATGTCATTGTCTACATGAGATGAGAACAAGGACTAGTGGGATGATCATGGTGATGAAAATGCTCACTGATGAAGATGTATTCAGGCGCTTAAGTGTTTGTCATGCACTGAGGGTGAGTCTGAAATCTTCATGTGTGTATTTGTTTGTTGTTCGTATATTCAAGTGTGGATCGCCCCATGTTCCAGCTTCGAGAGAAATATTCTTCATTGCTGCATTTGAGCCCATGCTGTGCACATGCATATAAGAAGCAATACAGAGAGCTGATAGCAGAAAACAGAGGAGAGGAGCTGTTCGTTGAGCACTCAAGAAACGTTTTCATCAGACTCCTTTCTGCACTGGATATGAGTGAAAATGATAAAGTCAAAATACTATCCATTCAAATGTGTAAACCATTGTTTTGTTTTGCAATTAGAAGGACCAAAAAAAAATCAGCACCAGAGAAGTGGTGCCAATACACTGGGATACATAATACATTAGCTGTAAGAAAGGCTACAGTTAGCACATGGAACAAACTCAAGTTCCATTATATATGTCGATGTCTTGACATTTAGTAGCAATATACGTGGAAACTGAGAAACAGTTTGTGCTCCCAGGGTCGTGTGTTGTTACTGAAGGTTGCAGCCATGCTTCAAAGTTGGTTAATTAGCTCTCTGTCCAAAGCAGAAAGTCTCAGTTTTCTGAGAATGCTTTGGACAACCTGAAGACTCTCCCAACAAGAACACACAGGCTTACTGGTCGATAACAAGTGCGAGCGCTACCTTATCCAAACTGGAAATGACTGGAAGACTACTCTGTTCCCTGAAGAAGCAAAAAAGGTTGCTGTGGGAAGGAAATGATCTGGAGAAAGCTTTGGAGGAGGATAGTGCCTAGGGGATGAGTTTAAGCCATCTTTCAACGTTTCAACATCTGCCATGCCTGCAAAGTGTATGCTATCAAACTATGTAAACGTTCTTAATGATTTCAGTACTGCTTCTAATTATCACCAAAAGAACGGGAAAAACAATTATTGTCCAGTATATTGTCATCAGTGAGTAGTGGATAGTCGACACTGCCAGTGATACCACCCTGAACTTTGTGGGGTATATTGTCAGATAAAATTACTTGCATGTCCAAGAAGGTTAATAAAGTCTCCATATCGATGAAAGCCTGATGTTCATTTTCCACTGACAACCTCAAGCATTTGCACACCATAGCTGGAAACGTCAGATTTGACTGAAAAGAGGCGACATAACCACTGAAAGGATGCATACAAGAAACATTTAAGTCACAACATATTGACAGTTTTACACCTCGGATGGGTGAAATCATAAGAAAATTTTACTATGTCCCAGCGATCGGTTCTTGTATTCCCTTCAGTATCATTTTTACTAAATATTTTTGCAAGCCCAAAATCAGAAATTTTAGGATTCATTTCATTGTCCAAGTGAATGTTGGCAGGTTTGAGATCTCTATGGATTTTCGCTGGTTTTCGGCAAGTATTTGTAACACCCTAAAAATATGCATTCTTTAAAATAAATTAAAAGTGATTTTGTTGCATTTTGGTGGACATTAAAACCTAGGAAAAATAATTAAGATTTCATAAAATAAAATTTATCACAATGGTAGAAACACTTTGTTGCATACATACTGCTGCAAAGTATTTTTGTTTGACTGGTTTTGTCAAGTTTCAAAAAAGAATTCAATTTGTATATTGAAAATGGTTTGAAATTCTTGAAAATTAAAAAGGAAAAACAGTTTCTTTTCTCTCTCTCTCCCTTTTCCCTATTCTGGCCCAAGGCCCCCTTCTCTCGGCCCAGTCCCCCCCCCCCTCTCTCGGTTTGGGCCGAGATCCCCAGCAGGCCGGCCCAACGCTCCCCCTCCCGCACCGACACGCTCAGCTCTCCTCCATCTCGCTGACAGGTGGGCCCCACAGGTCAGTCTCTCCTCCCCCTTTCCTTTCTTCCTCTTCGGTCCTTTCCTTCCCCGCGCGGACGCCTTCCTTGCTGCCGAGCGCAATTCGCCGCCCAAATCCTCCCCCTTCCTTCCCTGCGGCACACGTCCGAGCAATAAAACCCGAGCCCGCACCCCACCGCCTCCATCCGACCCCCTGGAAGCACCGCAGAGCCATCAGAACCGCCGCCGCACCACAGAATCGCATGGTGGTAAGAGAGCCCCCAGGAGCTCGCTCTCCCTCTCCCAACCTCTCTGTTTCGCCGTTCCACGCTCGTCGTCGTGCCGAGCGCTGTGCCGCGAGCACCGCCACACGCGGCGTTCAATCGGTTCAACCGACCCCACAGGGGTGTTCACCATCTCCCGCTCTCTCTCCCGGTCCTTTTCGCGTCGGAAATAGTGGACCGTGCCCTCGGATTGAGTTGCGACGCCCAAGTCCGGCAATGGCGCCGCCGTCGGTTCTGTCTCCGGCCGCCGCCCTACCCCTCTCTGATCTAATCCCATCCGTCCATCCTGGATCTGATGGCTGACAGAGCCCGATAACCCTTCGCCGTTCCATTTTGCAAAATAGACCCTGCTGTTTTTAATGTATAAACCCGCCGTCCCTTGGCGTATTCCGAGATCACGTCTTCTCTGCTGGAAGACGTATTTTCTTTTCGGTTTTGTTTTAATTCAAAACTAAATAGAAAATCTTATTTACAGATTTGCCACTCTTTTTCTTTTGCTCATAAAAAACCTATTTTAACTCCGTTTTCATCCATTCAAATTGCGTTAGATTCGTATCGACGTAATCTACGTGTTAGTTAGCTCATAGTTCATGTTAGACAACTTTTAAAAACATCTAATCACTTAATCTCTTTTAACCTCTAGTTTAATTTATGAAACTTGATTAGTTTATATCTTCTTCGTTAAAGCTCCGTTTTTTGTGTTTTAAACGTCGATGTGATCGTAGTAAGACGTAGATTAGTTTTATAAACTTTTACTCTTGTTTTATTATGGTTGGTGTACTATTCTAATCTATAGCCTTTGTTTGCTTGCATGTGATGTCTCGGTATGATTGTATGTGATGTGGTGATCGAGTATAGACGGTGAGCAGTACGTGGGTGACCAGGAGGTTTTCTTTGAGCAGGAGCAGCAGAAACCTTTTGAGCAAGGCAAGTATAATATGGGATCTTCCTTGATGTCCTATTCATGATGTTTTTAAACCAAATCATATGCATGTGTTTAATTTTGTTACCATAGGGTTTACCTAGATTTGATTACCTTGAACCTTGAAATGCTATGGGTTATCTTTGCATCTGGGTAGTTATTGCTAGTGCTCCTTTTTAACGAAGCATGATCTTTAACCTTGATTAATGACTACATGAAATGATAAAGTAAAACTTGACTTTTTAGCAACATAGATTTAGGACCCTATTTGTCAGCAAAAGCTAGGACATACAGTACAACCATGAGAGCTAGATGGCTCTGGCTTTAGTTCAGTATTAGGGTCACTCTCTCGCATGCGGCAGTTCACGAAAGTTGCCATTGACGCGCGGTTGCGGGGACGGCCGGAGTGGCTACCGCTGCGCGTGTGTACCATCGAGGGGTCCCCGTATACCCCTTGCCCGTGGATCCGTACTGTCTGTGGTATGTCAGTGAGCCCCTTTGAAAGACTTCATAGTGTACCCTGCCCTCTCACCTCGGCAGTGTTTTGGGAGTTATAAACCCGAACATATGGGTAACACGACTCATGGGTAAAGTGTACAACCTCTGCAGAGTGTTAAAAACTGATATATCAGTCGTGCTCACGGACACGAGCGGCCCGGAAAACTCACAGAAAACTTTGGTTACTTGTTACTTACCTTTATGAATCACTTTATTATGATATTATGTTATTTGTTCATTTGTTTATATCATCATGAAATTTAATTTGGGGGCTTAAGCATAACTTTGATTCACCACTTCTAAAGTTTTGTTACAATTTAAAAATGCTTATCGCAGTAAACCAGTGTCATACTTTTTGAGCCTCATGAACCCCATATATGCTTGTTGAGTACGAAAGTACTTACGCTTGTTTATTCTTTTCATATTTGGATAAAAATCCCGGATGGGTACCAGATTATCAGAGTTATGAGGAGTATCCAGAGGACTACTAGGTTTGGGGTCAACCAGTTGATGTCCTGTGCGATGGAGCTTCGCGAGAGTTATCTTTTATTTCCACTGTTTTGTAATAGACTTTAATTAGATATTTATTCGCTATGTAATAAACACTTGTAATGGTACCCTTTTGATGATTTGTCGGCTTATGTGTGTGACTGATCCCTGGGCACACATAAGGTTTATGCATCCCGTTTTGTCTTTAAAACTAGGTGTGACAGATTGGTATCAAAGCCGTGTTGACTGTAGGACGCAAGCCTAGTTAGAATTGGTTCTTAGGAATGCTCTTTTCATGCTTTTATACCTTGTTATTATTTGCTAAAACTATTACTCATCTCAAAATTATGTTATCTTGATTCTAACTTGATTCTCATCTTTGCTTTTCTATAGATGGCCCGCAACAAGCAGACTGCTCGCAAGTCCACTCGTCCCCCACCGAGGTACGCGCCAATGGAGCCCCGCGCGGATGAAGAAGAAGAAGTCCGAGAAGAGAGCTCAGAAGACAGCCGCTCCAGGACTCCCTCTGATGGGAACAGTCGCTCCAGGACTCCTTCTGGTGGTTCCGAAGCCGGTGAAGAACGCTTGGGATGGACCAAGCACTTCCACTTCAAGGAGGGAGATGATGAGGATTACTACCATGGCTTGTTGAAGTGGACATTGGAGAACCACTACTCTGACTGGAAGTCCGATGTGAAGTACATGTGCTATGAGAACAAGCACTTCTAGGACCCCTCCTTCTGGAAGTGTACCCTCTACATCTGCATCCGGAAGGACGTCACTCAGTCGTGGCAAGTGGAGGCCGTTTATGAGCCCAAGATAAGTCGTGCCAGCATGATGGAGTGCATGGAGGATGCAGCTCGCATGGCCTTCTTTGATCTTCGTGCTCATCGCCGTGACCATATGATGAAGGATAAGTACCAGCACCTGCCCTTCGAGACCCGTGAGGGTGGTCCATGTTCGAGGCTAAAGATGGGTATGACGACGTCACCAAGGTGATGATCGATTTTGCTCATGAGTTGATGCAGCAGGTCGAGGTGCTGACTGATGAGCTAGGTGGTCAGCGCAAGCTACTCTAGAGAGCTCGTGCAGAGAATGATGAGCTCAGAGGACGCCTAATGATGCCCAAGTTTCACCAGAAGCTTCCCCCAGTTTTCCTCCCATGGGTCGAGTGCCACCCCGATGTAATAAAACGCTAGCAGTGAGAGTTGAGTCAAGTTTTGTCGTGTCATGTGAACTTGGTTTTGGTTATATGCTTTGTTATTATGATTATGAGTGATTTGGAGTTTTGTTATGAGTGCTGGAACATTGTGGGCCTGTCCACAAGTTCCTTAGTTAAGAACAAATAAGTTTGATATAAATAAAAGTGCTAGCGGGTGGGTTATCCTGTTTCTCTATCTTGCTGTTTTCTAGAGCAGTCAGTAATCTTTCGGTTATATCTCAAAGTTGGTTCGTCCAATGATCATGAAATTTATATGGCAACAAATAGACTTCAATACCTTTCCAATGCATCTTGAATTACGTCCATATCTGTTCTGGTTTGGGAGATACGACAGTTACAAGTTGAAGCATCTGCGCAGTCTGGAACTCAGGAACAGTTTTGTTAATTTGCTGTTTTCACCTATTTTCGCATCTGAATCTGAAAAAGTGAGAATTATGAAAGTTGTAGAAAATTTAATAAGCTTTCCAACCATGTAAATTTCACATTTGTTTGATATCTGAAACGTGATATATGGCTGTTTTACAGTACCGCTTGTAAGGTTCAGATTCCAGAAAGTTATGCTCAGTCACGTGTTGTGATGATCAATGTATCTAAAGGTCGTACTATGTGTTTTGGATGACAGATGGCCGCAAGAGGAGGTAAAGGCAGAGGCCGTGGTAGGGGTGCACCGCCACCACCACCGCCACCACCACCAGCACCCCCGGCCATGACTATGGAGCAGTTCATGGTAGTGCAGACACAGTTGATGCAGACGATGATGCAACACCTCCAGAATCCACCTGCACCACCACCACCGCCACCACCACCTGTCCATCCACGGGACAAATATGGAGAGTTTATGAAAGGTCGCCCTCCGGTGTTCACCCATGCTTCTGAACCACTTGAGGCGGACGATTGGTTGAGAGCTGTGGAGAAGCAGCTGAATATCGCTCAATGCAATGAGCGTGAGAAGGTGCTATACGCATCTGGCCAGCTGCAGGGTGCTGCTCAAGATTGGTGGGACTCATACATGTATGGACGTCCCAACAACGCACCAGAGGTATCGTGGCAGGAGTTCACAGATAGCTTCAGATCTTAACATATTTCTGAAGGCATAGTGGAGCTCAAGAAGGAGGAGTTCAGAGCTCTGAGACAAGGGTTTATGACTGTGGCGGAGTATCGGGACAAATTTGCACAGTTGTCTCGATATGCTCCTCATGAGGTTGCCAATGACGCTGACAAGCAGCGCCGTTTTCTGAAGGGTCTCTATGATGTTTTGCAGTTGCAACTAATGTCCAATCTCTACCCCAACTACCAAGCCCTTGTGAACCGCGCTATTGTGATTGATAACAAGCGCAAGGAGATGGAAGCCAAGAAGAGGAGGCTTCAGGGACCAGCTTCAGGAAGCAACACCTGCCAGCGACCCAACCCCCCACAGAACTTCCAACAAAGGTACCAGGGTCCGAACAACCAGTGGAACCGTGGTCAGAACCCGCAGCGCAGTCAGTTTCCGCAGCGTCCGCAGAACCAGCAGCAGACTGTACCTCAGGCGCCACGTCAGGGGAACCCCAATGCTACCCCAATAAAGAACAGTGCTCCCAACACCCCCTATAGGTGTTTCTGTTGCAACAAGGAGGGGCACATGTCCTACAACTGTCCCGAGAAGCAGAACCCAAAGACGCCTCAGAACCAGAGCAATCAGCAGAGGGGAAGACAACAGACTCCAGCCAACACTGGAAGGGTGAACCACGTGTCGGCAGATACTGCACAGGAGACTCCTGAAGTTATGATGGGTACGTTCAGTATCAACTCTATCCCCGCTACTGTACTTTTTGACTCTGTAGCTTCGCATTCTTTCATTTCTGAAGCTTTTATTAGAATGCATGATATTTTGTTGCGCTCCATGAAAACCCCCATAATAGTAGTTCGTCGGGAGGGACTCTGTCTGCAAATTACTATAGTCCTTCAGCTAGTGTGCTCCTAAGGGGGGTAGCCTTTGAGGTTGAACCTATCATGGTAAGGACAGCTGGTATTGATCTCATTCTGGGAATGGATTGGATGATGAAGCATAAGGCCGTTGTTCAGTGCAAAGAAAAGGTGGTTGTCTTGACCTCACCTAAAGGGGATAGAATCAATGTGGAAGTTGTGTTACGGGCACCACCGACAGCTGCTGTGAATCAACTGGATGATGATGGTCGTGAATATGAATCAGTCGTTGATGAGTTCCCAGATGTTTTCCCGATGACTTGCCAGGTATGCCACCTGACCACGACATTGAATTTCTTATTGAGCTTTTGCATGGTACTGCACCTATTGCTAAGCGTCCATATAGGATGGGGGTTAATGAGTTAGAAGAACTTAAGAAACAATTGCAGGAGTTACAAGAGAAGGGTTTCATACGTCCTAGCTCTTCACCTTGGGGAGCTCCGGTGATCTTTGTTGACAAGAAGGATGGTACACAACGGATGTGTGTGGATTACCGTTCGCTCAATGAGGTGACCATCAAGAACAAATACCCTCTACCAAGGATTGATGACTTGTTTGACCAGTTGAAGGGAGCTTGTGTGTTCTCTAAGATAGATCTTCGATCAGGATATCACCAATTGAAGATACGTGCCTCTGACATACCTAAGACTACATTTACTACAAGGTATGGGCTATATGAGTACACTGTGATGTCATTTGGGTTAACCAATGCACCTTCCTACTTCATGTACCTGATGAATAAGGTGTTCACGGAGTTTCTTGACTAGTTTGTGGTAGTGTTCATTGATGACATTCTAGTCTACTCCAAGAATGAGGAAGAACATGCAGAACATCTCAGGTTGGTCTTGCAGAAGCTCAGAGAACACCAGTTGTATGCTAAAGGAGCAAGTGTGAGTTTTGGTTGAAGGAAGTGTCTTTCCTAGGACATGTTATATCCAACGGAGGAATAGCAGTGGATCCAAGTAAGGTGGCAGATGTGTTGAATTGGAATCCACCTACTAGTGTGACTGAGATTCGTAGTTTCCTTGGATTGGCTGGTTACTACCGGAGATTCATTGAAGGTTTCTCCAAGCTTGCTAAACCAATGACTGCATTGTTAGAGAAGAATGCTAAGTTTGTATGGTCTGAGAAGTGTCAAGCTAACTTTGAAGAATTAAAGAAGCGGTTAACCACAGCGCCAGTGTTGATTTTGCCTGGCCTGAATAAGAGCTTCTCCATATATTGTGATGCATCTCGCCTGGGTCTTGGTTGTGTGCTTATGCAAGAAGGCAGAGTTGTTGCATATGCATCGAGGCAGTTAAGGAAGCATGAGTTGAATTATCCTACACATGATTTGGAGTTAGCAGTTGTGGTACATGCACTGAAGATCTGGAGACACTACTTGGTCGGTCACAAGAGTGATATTTACACGGATCACAAGAGTTTGAAGTACATTTTCACCCAGTCAGTTTTGAACTTGAGGCAACGCCGTTGGTTGGAATTGATCAAGGACTATGACTTGGAGGTACATTATCATCCTGGAAAGGCGAGTGTTGTGGCAGATGCCCTCAGTAGGAAGAGTTATGCCAATGAAGTACACCTGGAGATACAGTCCAAAGAGTTGTGTGCTCAGTTAGCGCATCTAACCTTGGGTTTTGTTATAAATACTATGGAGTTAGTTTTGGAACCTACCTTGGAACAGGAGATACGCAAGGGTCAGTTGGAAGATGAGAAACTGAAAGAGATTGCCGAGAATATTGTGATTGGTAAGGCACCCGGTTTCAGTCTGGATGACAATGGTACCCTGTGGTTTGGTAAGAGGTTGTGTGTACCTAGAGTGAAAGAGATCCGTAAGACAATTCTGCGAGAGGCACATGATTCAGCTTATTCTATACACCCCGGAAGTACCAAGATGTATCTGGACTTGAAGGAGAAGTATTGGTGGTACGGATTAAAGAGAGACGTAGCGGAGTACGTGGCAGTGTGTGATACATGTCAGAGAGTTAAGGCAGAGCACCAGAGACCGACAGGATTGTTGCAACCGATGAAAATTCCAGAGTGGAAATGGGAAGAGGTTGGTATGGACTTTATAGTGGGTTTGCCTCGCACCCAAAGTGGCTATGACTCGATATGGGTAATTGTGGATCGGTTGACAAAAGTTGCTCACTTCTTGCCAGTTAGGACCACCTACACCGGAGCAAGGTTAGCAGAGCTGTACATGGAAAAGATAGTGTGTATGCATGGTGTTCCTAAAAATATCGTTTCCAATAGGGGCACTCAGTTCACATCCCACTTCTGGCAGATGATTCATAGGTCCCTTGGAACCAAGCTGAATTTCAGTACAACTTATCACCCGCAAACAGATGGTCAGATAGAGAGAACCAACCAGATATTGGAAGATATGTTGAGAGCTTGTGCACTGCAAAACGGGACTAGTTGGGATAAGAGTTTGCCATATGCTGAGTTCTCTTATAACAACAGTTACCAGAAGAGTCTCAAGATGGCACTATTTGAGGCTTTGTATGGAAGGAAGTGCAGAACCCCTTTGTTCTGGAATCAGACGGGAGAAAGTCAAGTGTTTGGACCTGATGTGTTGAAGAGTGCAGAGGAACAAGTGCGAACTATAAGAGAAAACTTGAAAGTTGCACAGTCCCGACAGAAGAGTTATGCTGACACTCGCAGAAGAGATTTGGCTTTCAAAGTAGGTGACTATGTCTACCTAAAGGTGTCACCCATGAGAAGCGTAAAGAGGTTCAATATGAAGGGTAAGTTAGCACCCAGATATGTTGGTCCCTTCAAGATAGTGGAACGACGTGGTGAAGTAGCTTATCAGCTGGAGTTGCCTGAGAGTCTAGCAGGTGTACATGATGTTTTTCACGTGTCACAGTTGAAAAAGTGTTTGCGTGTGCCAGAGGAGCAGATACCTTTGGATGAGTTGGCAGTTAAGGAGGATCTCACCTATGAGGAATACCCGATATAGATCTTGGAAATGGCAGAAAGGGTCACAAGGAGCCGAGTCATTCGTATGTGCAAGGTTCAGTGGAATCGGTATTCGGTGGACGAGGCAACTTGGGAAAGAGAAGAGGATCTGAAAAGGACATACCCGCAGTTGTTCGAGTAAGCCAGCTGAATCTCGAAACGAGATTCCTTTAAGGGGGGTAGATTTGTAACACCCTAAAAATGTGCATTCTTTAAAATAGATTAAAAGTGATTTTGTTGCATTTTGGTGGACATTAAAACCTAGGAAAAATAATTAAGATTTCATAAAATAAAATTTATCACAATGGTAGAAACACTTTGTTGCATACATGCTGCTGCATAGTATTTTTGTTTGACTAGTTTTGTCAAGTTTCAAAAAAGAATTCAATTTGTATTTTGAAAATGGTTTGAAATTCTTGAAAATTAAAAAGGAAAAACAGTTTACTTTCTCTCTCTCTCCCTTTTCCCTATTCTGGCCCGAGGCCCCCTTCTCTCCGCCCAGTCCCCCCCCCCTCTCTCTCTTGGTTTGGGCCGAGATCACCAGCAGGCCGGCCCAACGCTACCCCTCCCGCACCGACACGCTCAGCTCTCCTCCATCTCGCTGACAGGTGGGCCCCATAGGTCAGTCTCTCCTCCCCCTTTCCTTTCTTCCTCCTCGGTCCTTTCCTTCCCCACGCGGACGCCTTCCTTGCTGCCGAGCGCAAATCGCCACCCAAATCCTCCCCCTTCCTTCCCTGCGGCACACGTCCGAGCTATAAAACCCGAGCCCGCACCCCACCGCCTCCATCCGACCCCCTGGAAGCACCGCAGAGCCACCAGAACCGCCGCCGCACGCTGAGCAGAGCCGCCATCGTCGTTCCTCTGTCACCGAGACCCTCCGTTCCGTTCCAACCGCCCCCGAGCTTCGCGTGGTGGTAAGAGAGCCCCCAGGAGCTCGCTCTCCCTCTCCCAACCTCTCTGTTTCGCCGTTCCACGCTCGTCGTCGTGCCGAGCCGCTGTGCCGCGAGCACCGCCACACGAGGCGTTCAATCGGTTCAACCGACCCGCAGGGGTGTTCACCATCTCCCGCTCTCTCTCCCGGTCCTTTTCGCGTCGGAAATAGTGGACCGTGGCCTCGGATTGAGTTGCGCCACCCAAGTCCGGCAATGGCGCCGCCGTCGGTTCTGTCTCCGGCCGCCGCGCCGCCGCCCTGCCCCTCTCTGATCTAATCCCATCCGTCCATCCTGGATCTGATGGCTGACAGAGCCCGATAACCCTTCGCCGTTCCATTTTGCAAAATAGACCCTGCTGTTTTTAATGTATAAACCCACCGTCCCTTGGCGTATTCCGAGATCACGTCTTCTCTGCTGGAAGACGTATTTTCTTTTCGGTTTTGTTTTAATTCAAAACTAAATAGAAAATCTTATTTACAGATTTGCCACTCTTTTTCTTTTGCTCATAAAAAACCTATTTTAACTCCGTTTTCATCCATTCAAATTGCGTTAGATTCGTATCGACGTAATCTACGTGTTAGTTAGCTCATAGTTCATGTTAGACAACTTTTAAAAACATCTAATCACTTAATCTCTTTTAACCTCTAGTTTAATTTATGAAACTTGATTAGTTCATATCTTCTTCGTTAAAGCTCTGTTTTTCGTGTTTCAAACGTCGATGTGATCGTAGTAAGACGTAGATTAGTTTTATAAACTTTTAATCTTGTTTTATTATGGTTGGTGTACTGTTCTAATCTATAGCCTTTGTTTGCTTGCATGTGATGTCTCGGTATGATTGTATGTGATGTGGTGATCGAGTATAG